>KN882808.1:85063-97830 GCA_000934455.1 Apostichopus parvimensis
GCTTCATCTGGATATGTAGGGGTATAGGTGAACTGGAGGGTGACCTCAAGTGGCCCTGGTGAGGCAAACATGGTAGACAATGATATAACAGACCCACCGGTTACATTTTCTTACTACATCAGGTTGACTTTGAAGTGGTCTGACAGTCTGAAGCGACTTGACTCTTTGTTGAACAACCAAAAATCAATTAAGAGTCCCTTGTGATATATACTCAATGGATAGTTTTTGTTCATTTACCTTTGAATCACCATATAGCCATTAATTAATAACTAGCCCTTCAATTTTAAAGACTCACCATCTTCCAAATCGTCTGTTTCTTCTGAAGACACAGTTATTTTGAAAGTATGGAATGGTTCGTCAGAGAGCACTAATCGAAAAAGGAAAACAAGAGTATTAAAGACATAAACAAAGTGATAGGCCCATGCAGTTGTCCATGGACTTTGTACTTTAGTATAGTAAGTATTGCTAATTTCGGAACACTGCGAATTTCGGACACCCCTAAGAAATGCACGATTTCACCATGACAACCTACAGGAAGAGCCAACCAAAAAGTACGAAATGACCCGTGAGCAAATAAATACTTACATATTTGTCAATAAAATGACGGAGATCTATGAAGTCTGTTATAATTACTGAAAGAGCAACTGCGCCACCAATTTTATCACCAGCGCCACACTGTGGGACTGTGTGTCCGAAAATTAGCAATACTCTAGCAAAGAAATACCAGTTCCACAATCACAAGAATCTTCTTGGAATACAACGTGAAAACAGTTTGCAGGAAAGAAAGTTTGGCCGTGTATCGTAATATAACACACTTCTCCCACCATATCAAGTATATTTTCAGGTGATTTATACCAGAAGATATAGTTTTGGGGTGTTTTAAGGCTTAGGTGTCCGGAATTAGAAGTGTCCATGCTACTATTGCATTGCATTGCATACCATTATATCTCCTGTATGTTACGTGTTTGGCCTAAAAACCGTAATATTATTATGACAATTAGTACTAGATCACACAGAATGATTGCCAAACTGTACAATGTCTGTTAAGAGTTACATCTAGCATGTCCTCACAAGTCACATTGGCATGTAGGTCAAGACTATTTAACTTCCAGTACTGTAACCAAGTTAGGCCATGCCATCCTGCCCATTAGTTTACCCAGACGTAGATCTTTTCGTTTTGTTCGTCTTGGCATGTTAGTCTTACGGTAGCCTAGCCTATGGAACAGCATATGCCCATTGATAGGCTAACTTCAACGTGTTGTTAATAAGACAGGTCCTGTCATATGATACCTGTAAATTCATCAGGATAGATGGATTCCAGCGCCTCAACTTCATTCGTTTGTTCTTCTTTGTAGTCAGTCATCAGTACAGTGCGACTTCCATCTATATTCTGCAGATCTAAAATCGCTGGTATTATTGGTATATCATTCGACGAAAGGAGTCTGCTATACTAGTTTCTACTACGACAGGGGTAAGTACCTATATAGGGTTAACCTTACCGTTTTCTGTTTTACTTTTCGTGTATCATGCTTCCTCAACGGGCAAACTATATCAAAGATGACAATCGATAGTGCGAACCATGTCTAACCACACAATGACGACCAAGTATTGAAACTTGGCAGTCACGACCATAATAGAGCAGAAAATATCTATCTATGTCCCATAGCTTGAGGGCCGTTGTGGCGACATGATGACACGACACAATCTTTCCACAATTCACGACTCTCAACTGTTCTTATGAGCTGGTTTAAGTCCATCCCAGTCCAGGTTTTTATGTTGTCAATTCAGGTTTTAACCGGCCTGCCTCTCCTTCGTACCCCATCTGTCCCTCCTTGCAATATAGTGTTTACCAGGCTCTTCTTCTGTAGAATTACATGACCAAACCACTGAAGTTTCCTTCTTTTCACCACTGAAAGGAGGGGTTCCTGTTCCCCATGAAACTCTCCATTACTTGCCATACTATGTTGTTCGTGGTGTGCGAAGTGTAATGGATCTGGAGAAGTCTCCGGATACAGTTCATTTCAAAAAGAAATATTCGCTTTTCCATCTCCGCATTTAAAGTCCACGTTTCGCACCCATGTTGTTACTAGTGCTCTCAGGAGACCCATTCTTGTTTTCATTGTGATGTTTCTTATCCCTCCCGCAGATGGGCTTCAGATTTGCCATTGAAGATGTTGCAACTGCGATTCTGATCTTGATCTCTTGCACTGACTTTGCATCATCCGTGAAAATTGTTGCCCCTAAACATTTGAACATTGTTTCAAGTTCTTGACCTACAATATATGTACCGTTACTTCTTCGACAGAACCCATCTTTATGACCTTGCTCTTCTCAGCATTGATTTCCATGCCAAGTTGCTTTGCACTTTCCTCAAGTCTTTTTGTAAGGGTGGTAAGTTCCTCCGGTTGTCCTGCTATGAGGTCAATGTCATCTGCAAATTTTAGGTTGGTAATAGCTCTTCCCCCAACACTCACTGTTCCATCATATACCCATCCAGAGTTTCCATCACGATATATTCTAGGAATATATTGAACAATGTTGGTGATAACAGACATCCTTGCCGGACCCCAACTCGGGTGTGGAACCAATCGCTGATTTCATCTCCCATTAAGACAGCACTCTTGGATGCTTGATACAGTGCCACGATCGCATTTACAATCCCCTTGCTAATGTTAAACTTCCTATCTATTAAACACAATCCATTTTGCCAGACCCGGTCAAAAGCTTTCTTGAAGTCGATGAAGTTATGGAAAAGTGGTTTCTGGTCAGTATGGTATTTCTAATTCATTAGAGCAGAATATAAGTTCTTATATTCTGCGCTATGGTCACGACCGTTAGTGTCGACAAAATCATTTTGGAGGGTCGAAAATTATTTTGGAGAGTCGGCAAAACTCGGGAAGAAAAGTTGCAGTTATTTGTAGAAAAATTGCAAAATTTGCAAATTATAACATTTTGAAAACTAACCTCTTCCCTTACGCCCTTTCCCATGAAACAACCATGAGGGACGTACGTTCACCATTCTTCAAGGGGTGGGGTGGGTAGAGTCATTTTGGGACCGACTACCTTTTTGAAACCGCCTTCGTTGCAACAAAAGCAACATCTTGTTTTGTGAAATAAAACTGCACACTGTTGTTGGCTAGGAGTACAGGGTGATAAGCAAAGTGCCCGGAAGCTACAGCATTTTTAGAAGACAAACAATCATGTTAAAAGTCTGAACTACTCTAAAATAATATGTGTTTCTCAAAGCCCTAGTGAGGGTCCAGGTGGCAAAGCCCTTAATATTAGCTGCAACTTTTTCAGACATTTTTGGCACCGAAACAGCATCGACTTGGGACTGACTTTTGTTTGATATTTCACAAGGAGACTTTGGATGTCGATAACCACCTCCCTCGACATCTTCCCCTGAAGTTATCATACAGCATAGGTACATAGGATAGGACATCACCAACCCGACAAAAAAAGGAATGTTTGTGTGTTTGGAAGGAAACCCCGGAACTAGACTTAATTTAGTGTCACAGGTCACTGAACAACAAAAATGAATCTGTTCAGCTTAAGCACCATGTTCCAGTGACGTCAATGAATTCATTCATAGTTTAGTTTAGCAGAAAAAAAGGATCAGGAGGGACACTTAAGTCCCCATCAAGGACCCTAAAGAGAGAGAAGAAAAACCTGAAGACACAAAATATCAGACCCGATTTCAATGCTTAAAGTGCTTGTCCAAAGCATTCTTAAACCCATTGACATGTTTTGGCATTTTAAGACCTATTGACCTTATCACTCTTCTAATTCAGTGTTTGTCTTCCAACTTCTAAGTGATGGTAATTATTGATGATGACGTCACGAGCAATCTGATTTGCTGAAAACTCCGTAATTGCAAACCTAGCGTTTGGGAAAAAATTCGCTACCCGGTACCCCAGCTGTCGTAAGTTAAAAACTGATAAAATTAAAAAGCTAGAATTATTATTTAAAGATATGTAAAATGATTTCTCCAGTATTTCTCAGCCTAGGGTCACTCGTGACTACCATGGCACAGTATATCCCTTCATCCAGTTGCTACGCGGAGGCTGTATACCAATAATGTACCAATGGAAAATACAAAGAAATCGACAAGCTTAAGTTATGCATTTCTGTCTGGTCGCAGAAGGATCTACTACGGCGCCACCATCAGCTAAAGCCCATAAATATTTTAAATTAATCTTCTATTTATTTATTGATTTAAAGGACGCATGCCATTTCTACGTCCCTTAATAAAGGGAGTGAAGACTCGCGCACAAAGAAACGTCTGATGCCGGTAATCTGACCTAGTTTCGAATGAGGTATAACAGAAGTGTTAGACACCACCATCGATAAAAAATACACACACAGCTTGCAACCCTTCGGTAATTAGACTCTAGTGTACAGTCAATCCATGCAGCTACGGTCCATACCCACAACACAGTGTACATAGCAGCGATGGACATCTCAGGTCCAGATAAAAGATAATGTTGTGTTTGGTCGTTTGGGGGTGCTTTTTCTGTTCTTGACGAAATAACTAACTAATAAAGTAGACTTAGAGTCCGTCTTGATTGTTATAACTCTGATTTATTTTCTCTTCTTTTCTTACCACTTCCAAGCACACTCCTTCTTCTAAACCCCTACTTTTTTTTCTCGGAAACCCGTCACGTAATACATGCATATGATTGGACAATGATTATCACATGAGTAGGGAAATACCCTTTACGTAATTAACTCTGAACTTTTGACATCACTACACGACAATAACAAGGTATTACGTTTCATCACTGTCTGCACTAGTGTAGCGACAAGAAAAAAACTACACTTGCAAGCAACGGAAAGTTAAAAATTTTCAGAGAACGGCACGCGGTTTGTGGCGAGTCTTCAATTTAAAAAGAGTGAAGACTCGTGCTTAAAGAAACGTCTGATGCCGGTAATCTGACCTAGTTTCGAATGGGGTGTAACAGAAGTGTTAGACACCACCATCGATTCCAGAAAATACACACACAGCTTGCAATCGTCGGTAATTAGACACTAGTGCACAGTCAATACATGTAGCTACGGTCAATACACACAACACAGTGTACGTAGCAGCGATGGACATCTCGGCAGGGAGTTGTTATGGAACCCCCTGATCCCAGGTCCAGACAAAAGATAACAAGGTCTCACGTTTCATTACTGTCTGCATTTTGTAGCGACAAGAAAAAAAGCTTCACTTGCAAGCAACGGAAAGTTAACTTTTTTTCAGATGGCGGTGCGCGGTTTGGGGCGAGTCTTCAATGCCTTTACGTAGGCCTACGCTCGGCCTGTAGTTCAACGGCCGGTGTGCCGCGGCAGGCAAGACGCCAGTGAAGTAAGCCTAATACTCAACACGTACGTTCACAACTGGTGATAGTGGAAAATGTAAAGAAACATGATACAGGGGATACAATTAATATTTGACGAGTCATTTTATCTGGCAGGATGTGTTCTTCAAAGATGACATCTAACACCAAATGTGTCGCAAATATTTTTGTTGTTCGTATTGTCTCTGATTACCCAACCATCAGTATATACTGCCCCAAATATATGCTAGAAGCCATCCATTCTCAAATTTCAACATGCAATTTACTGCCCCTTTTTAAGAATAGTTATTTCCACATTGAGATTTCTAATTGTCTATTCTAACGATGCTCAATGGCTGGGAGAGATTTGGAGATTCAAAATATCCAGGGAAACATTTTGAAAACTTTGGACCAATATATATGCTGATGACTGTGACACTGTAGTTGACATTGTCATTTATCTGTACAATACGTACCCTTGACACACCTTCCCTTGTTATCCAATCAAATGCAACTGGCCAGTGTTTACAACTGCCTTTCCATGTGGCAGTATACGGCAGCTATCTGACTTTTAAAGGGAACGTTCAGTAATAAAATATCCATCGAGAAAAGGTCACGAATCGATGCCTGACTCATTATTTCATCCCTAAATTGAAATATTTAATAAAATGAAATTAACATAAAATTGGAATAGTCGTTTAATAATTTTGCCTCCCCTCAAACATGGCTAATGCATTTGTGCGAGCACAGCGCACTACACACATACAGCTTAAGTTCGCACGTAGCAGTTATACTAGTATTAGTAGTACTCAAAGCAAACACAGCTAGGCATGTACATATGCCAAGGCTAGTCTTCGCTTTGCTACCGGTACCACACACAGACGAGCATCATCAGACGTTGAAGTCGCGTGTTTAGGAATCTGTCAAAATCACTCGTAGGACTATATTTTAAGTCAAGGAATTTTGTCTCAATACTAATAACAGACATGGCATCTGAGTTGAAGGTAAGTCTCTGTAATAATGCAAGAATACGTATCTGACATTCTGAACTAAGTTTAGGCCTAGGCCTAATTTTATGTATCCTAACCAGATCATATGCACAGCCTTGGCATAGCCATGGGTATCTAACAGATAGGGCTAGCCAGGCCATTTCTAGCCTAAGCCTGTATCGAACTCTTTGGACCTAAATTACAGCCTTATTTTGCTGGTTTACTTTAAGTGTCAAGTAAATTAAGATGAAAAATTAGTTCTTAGCGTAGGTCATTTGGCCGACGATTTTGCAGACAGCCTTTTTGATTACGGTAACTTATTACTTTGACTTGCCCTAGGCTAGTATTATTTAAGATTAATGAACAGACAAACTGACTAGGCAACTGACATTCACAAATGCATTGACAGTGGATTACCAAGAAAGGTTCAAAATATTTAAGATACTTCAAATTTGCAATAATACTAGTAAAATTAAGTGACTTGCTGACTGCGTTTCCACCAAGGTGGAAACTAATGCCTGTCAACTCAAGGTTGTAGGCTAAACCCTTTAAAGGTAGTCAGTAAAGCCCCCAAATTATAGCATGCTATAATTTCTAGAAGTATTTTCCTGAAGATCTTTACTCTCTCAATTGTTCTCAGACATTGTTAAGGAACACACATATGACTGAATGTCCCAGTGAGGAAAATTTCCTCGAAGGTTGTAATAAACAGTTTAAGAATTTTGACCAAAGGTGACCATATTTAAATATCTAGCATATTTTGGGCCAATACAGCATACGTTTAAGGCCTCAGCTAGGCTGAAGCAGTTGGACCTTATGAAAGATTTAGATGTATGTCCACTGCCGAGATGATCCAAAGACTGCCAAAAAAAAATCAGATCTTACAAAATTGTTCATTATCTACATGAAAAGGTATTTCATCACACAATAACAAGTTCCAAGACATCAAACAGCAATAATGGATATTAGGACTCACTCATATTTTAGTTCAGAAACAGAATATGCAGAGGTGTGACCTGGGACCATAGAGCTTCAAACTCAGTGACCAAATCAAACACATTTAAAAACTTCCAAACTGTGTGTTTTAGTCTTTACTTTTCTTTCTTATTTTGCTGTTCAAGTAACAGTAGCCTTAGACTAATCCTTCTAGATTGGGCCTTTTCTGGATTAATTTAAATCCAACCCCTTCCTTGAAGCAAAAGACTGACTGAACTAGATAATATAACTGGGGATAACTTTATTAGGGTTGAATGTAGTAGAATGACAGTCTCAGAAATGATCTGAGATTCAAAGCTGTTTATCCAGAGAATTTGCAACCTTTACTGATCTCCTCTGACAACCTCCCTCCCCCATTGCCCCGGCCCCTCCCCATTGCCCAGCCCCTTCCCTTTCCATAGGCAATATGAGAGCTGACAGCAGTAGATTCTTTAGGAACTGACCTTTTTAATATTCCCATATAGCCATTCCTACCCCTCTCCCCACCTTCTGTTTCTCCCCCCCCCCGGCCCCTCCCTTCGTCTCATTCCTTAATTTTGTGCTGAGATCATTGTGATGGTGACCTGCTAATTACTGTACATGTGCAAGTACCGTAAATGTAAAATCTACATTACATTGGCAGGGTATAATTGTCACTGTGTCTCGCATTCCTGCGTTCATTCCAGCAAGTTTTATGTACACATAAATAAGTTGAGGCCCAGGTTAGGTTCTTGTATACATGTACAGTAATCAAATTAGATTGTTCATTGCCAGTCAGTCTCAGAAGGTTTATTAAACTTCTTGTCATTAAAGCACTTGTATCTTTAGTCGTAAAAGCCAAGAGAATATGTTGTTAGGAGCATATTTTTTGTAAATTTATGCATTAATCTTTGTGCATATAGGTGGAAGGAGATATGTGTAACCGTGGGCTCTGAAGCATGACTCAGCATTTATCATTTAATCATATTTTCATCATTTATCATATTTGGTCATTTCATTTTACAGTACCAGAGTGGATTTGGCAACGAATTTGCATCTGAGGATCCTAGATGTCCTGGAACGCTGCCAGAAGGCCAGGTACTAGATTAAGTGCTTTGATAAAAGTAGGGTCATTTGGTTATTCTACTATATCCATTTTCCATCCTATATTCAACTATATCCCATACCAAGATGCTGTATGCAAAACACGGTCAACTTAGGTACACAAGAGCTAATATGTGTAGTAGATTTCCATACACAGAACATGATTATTATCATTATTTAATTGTAAATCAACTTTTACAACACAAAATTATTTTCTGAGGGTGGGGCTGGTGGAGAGGGGATGGGGTTGGTATTTTTTATCAAGGTTATGCAAAAACCCCAAGAAATTTGTAAAACTTGGAAACAAAGTATTTGTAATAGTTAAAAAGTAGATTAATTAATTAATGATTCAAATTATTATTATAAAAAAGACAATGATCCTATATATAGCAGATCAGGATTCACAGTTTGTCTCATAGTTCTTACATAACTATGACAGTTTTCCTGCATTAATTATTCATAAGATGTAAATTGTTGTGATCCCAGGAGTGGCTGGGAGGTCTGGGCATCTGGACCCACTCTTCTGAATTACTTCTTGACATTAAAAAGTAACTCTAAACATAATATTGCTCAAAACAAGGTACATAGCATTGAACATCTCAGCCAGCTTGCTGTGATGCATTTTTGCTTTTTTTCCCCCCAATGTTTTCTGATGCTCCACTCTATCGGTAGTAACTTTGGTAAAGATCTATGTGCACCAATGCTTGTCTCCTGGGCCCACCTCTTTGGAGAAATCCTCATTCCATCACTGTAAATAATATTGATATATATGTCTCCTCATCTCAGTGATTCTTTGCTAAGCAAAAATTGTAATAAACCAACTTCTTTTTGTAATCGTACAATTGCTGCATGCATTTGTCTCCTTTTGCTATTTAAATATAAATTTAAATATAAATGAGATAATATACTGATACTCTTCCAAACTGAAACTTTTCCTCTTCCACAGTGCTTAAAAAAAATTTCCACTGTGCTAAAATATTTACTCATTGTATGAACTCTTGCCCACTCAGAACAATCCTCAGAAGTGTGCCTACGGCCTTTACACCGAACAACTGTCGGGAACGGCGTTCACGGCTCCGAGAGTAGCCAATAAGAGATCATGGCTGTACAGGATTCGACCATCTGTCATACACAAACCCTTTAAACCGTACCCACATAAATACCTGACAGACGATTGGAATGGCTGGCAGCCAAACCCAAACCAGGTACATGTAAATTCATAAAGCTTGCTGATTCATTGTAATTTTACAACTTTTTTGGGGGGGGTTTTTTGGGGTTTTTTTTGACATTGATGTATCTTATATCTTAAATTCTTAAAGCTTGATGATTCATTGTAATTTTCCAATTTTTTAATTTTTTTTTTTTTGACATTGCATGTATCATTTTGTTGTAATTATGTGATTAATGAATAATGTTTCAAGATCTTCAACAATTTGCCGTATGTATTTTAATTTTTGCATCGCATTGCATTGCCGGAAAATCATAAACAATATTCTATTCTGAAACACATGTTTGACTCTTAATATTTTGTGGAGCTGCCAAGCATAATGCAGGCTTTGTTAATGGATGACATTCAAACACAAAATTGCTGCAGGACTGAGAATAATTAATTAACAAGTAAAATACGGTCAACTTTTCACTTTGTTCTTGCCTGAAATAGGGACATGATCACATGACCTTATATAACAGTAAGAACTGTATGAAAGATTGTAATATAACAGGTTGTTCAAAAAGAGAAGAATCCTAGGTGATATTCTAGTTTAAAAACAAAGCACATTTGTGCATTGTTTTGATAAATCCTACTGAGGTGAGTTAGGATATTTATTAACTTCAATTGTTGCCAACATCAACCATAAAATCGTACTCTGCTGTATTGAAAGGAATTAAATCAGCCTTCTCCATTGATAGAGGTTTTAAAACAATATATTAATATTTGTGTGTTTGATACTAAAATCACTTGGCAATGGAGTTTGCTAACTTGACTAGTAAAAGTCCAAAATTTCTAAAAATTTGATTTTTTGATTATTTACACATGATTCATAGTAGTATAGAAAGCCATCAGGGTGACAAATAATGTGGAAATCAAGTTGAAAAATTGAAGTTATTCTCTATATAAGTAAATGAATAATAGTAAAATGACTGTGGCTTCTGACTGACACCCATATGAAAAGAAATGGCTGTATAGGGATCACCACCAACTAACCACTGTTTAGCTCAATTGGTAAAACTCTTAGCTTCTAACCCAGAGGTCACTGGTTCAAATCCCATTCTAACCATAAATATCTTTGCTCTTTTCCGAGTCATTCACTATTTTCAAAGTTCATTTTATATTGAAGAAATCTAGCAGAATATCCAAGTTTGATCAGTTTGCTCTCTATTTTTAAGTTAAATATTATTATAAACTTGCTGGAAACTGCCAACCAAAATGCTGGAAGCTCCTTTAATGAAGCACGTAGGTAGTTACCCTATCTCCTGTACCGCTGTATCGTAAATCTCTGAACCGATCAAATCTATCTGCTTCTTCTACCGCACGAACTGCTGTATACATTATGCTAGCATGAGAAAGGTCAAAGGTGACTTTTAATGTTCAGAGCGAATCTTTTGGTATGTGTGTTAAGATACTCAATGATAGGTTCTAGTTAGGAATTATTTATTCTATTTATAGCCTGAAGAATCAAAACCCTGATGAGATGCTATATGGATTTAGTAAAAAAATAAGAGATGATATCATTGATTTGATGATGTTTAATTTGGCGATTACTTATCCTTATTTAAAATTGTTTCTCAGTTTGAATAACATTGTTGAAATTGTCGCAAGTATGTGTGGTACAGCTGATTTTACAAGCCCTATGGAAGACTTTATAGGGCCTCTCTCAAGTTTTTGAGGCCTTGGCAAAGATTCTGAAAGAGGAAGGGAACATGTTTCCTCACAAAATATTCATGTTTCTTATCAGGGTTCTCTCACATATCCTTTACCCAACAAAAATACTGGCATTACCATTGGGTTCATTCTACACGAATGAACAGTGTTTTTGCAAGCATACAGTAATTGTGTTACAAGTCTCTTCACCCATCCCCCGCCCCCCCCCGTCCCCTCCCCATTGTTACCCATATCCCTTCACTGCTTCTATAAGATACTTATTTCCTTCCTCTTCCTGATAGCAAATGTATGTTTCTCATTTTCAATTTCTACAACCCACAATCCTCTTCTGAAACAAAATTGAACTTTGCATTATATTACACTAAATGATGGAGAAGAGATGGCAAAAATATATTTCCAAATTTAAGATGGTATTGAAGACAGATGAAAGCCTTACTCTAAAAATGCCTTAAAAAAGTAAAACAAAATCCCCGGCCCCCCCCCCAATCCCCCCCCCCCTCATTTCAAGTGAGTTCTCCTAACAAAACTAGTCTCCTGCTTGATTTTCATAATAATGACCAGCCCAGGACCAGCAGCAATGCTTGAATAACTGGTAGGCAATCAAGCCTAAGTTGAGATTTTTCCTTTTGGCTGTAGTGAAGTTTTGGTCTGTTTCAACATACACACTTCTACTGGTTTCTCATTTGTTATCATGCAAAGACCAAGTTATTATATGCACTATGCACTCTTATATTCTGTTCTTATCGTTTCAGCTCCGATGGAATCCATTTGACATCCCGAAAAATGACAGTAAAGTTGACTTTCTTGATGTGAGTCCAAAACTTCTTCTTGTCCTTTTTCCACATATTTCAAAATCAGAAGTACAATTTGTTTTTTAACTAAACGTAAACTGCTCTTATATTGTATACATATCTGACTAATCCAACACTTACAACTTTTCTACTCCATCTTAGAATATATATGTTATTACTAGATTTGATTACTGCTACACATTTTATCTGGCAATTTATCTCCAAACCTTGTGGAACATCAGAGATTTTTATTTTCTTTCATTTTCTATAGTGGTCCCAATATTTAGCAAAATTCAAATGAATAGAACATAGAATGCAAAGAACATAACGGTATTTCCTTGTTGTTAACTTCAGTTGAGCTTGTCCTAACTAACATTGAAGGGGAAAATTGAAATGTGTAGTTTCATAGTATCTTTATAATGTATATCATTACTGCTGCACATGAAGAAACTCTGCTTCAATCCACGTCAGCAGTCATAAGCTGATATTTTAAGTTTTCTTAAAGTTACTGCAGTATTTGAGCTTGTCCTATTTATTTCCATATGTCAAAAAGAGGGGGAACTAAACCATGGATATTTTTTGCATTGACACCACCAGGGCATGGCAACAGTTTGTGGAGGAGGCGACCCTCGCTCTCGTAATGGCATCTCCATTCATATTTATGCCTGCAATTCATCTATGAATAATAGGTAGGTCTTGGGTAGATACAGTATATGAATAATAACTTAGT
>KN882808.1:132973-146941 GCA_000934455.1 Apostichopus parvimensis
GTAATAATTTCACTGTTCCTCTATCTCTTCCCGGTGTCTTGGCGTTTTTCTTCTGCTCCCTCCTTTTCTCCTTTTCTCCTTTTTCTCTCTTTCTTCTTTTTCTTTTCCCTTCTTTCCTCCTCTTTCCCCCCTCTTTTCCCCTTTTTTCTTCTCTCTTTTTTTCTCTCCTCTTTTTCTTACCCGGGGGGCGCGCGCCCCCAACGCCCCCCCTGGATACGCGCCTGATACTTCTGACGTGACTTTTTCCCTTTGTTTAATTTTGATATTGATGTCAAAAGTTTACTATCCTGCAGTATGCTTGTATGTCCTTATGGACACTTTTTAAATAATGCGATACTTCGCTATAATTTCTTAAGCTCATAATTTGGCATACCACCTCTGACAAATGTCCATGAGGGAGGGTGTGTGTGGGGGGGGGGGGTGGGTGGGTAGGGGGAGGATGTGGTAGTACCAACCCCTTTCCTCCCTCTTCCTTGCCATCCACATATACCCTTGTCCTTAAATTTAACAATGAAAATATCGATAATTGCACTTAAAGGATTGTGTACACAACAAATTAAATATCTAATATCGTATTTTAGATAGGCCTATTCGCATACCAATTTAATAGACCTTTGATTCCACATTCTAATTTCGACCACAAACCACATGTTGTTAAACATGCTGCCCATATGTTACCACACTGATCGTCTTATTTACACACATGCAGGGATAAGGAGGAGGGGGGGGGGGTTAAACCATTTTGTTTTTTCATTTAGGGCTTTCAAAATTTTGATCCATTTTTCAAATATTTCACAAACGACCGATATCTCACAGACTGACACAAGAAGTAGGTCACAACATGTGACATTATATTGAGACGTGGTGAAAACAAGATGGCGCTGGTGTATCTGTTGCTAAGAGCGGAAAGGAGGCGCACGTGATCAGGTATTATGCCAAATAGAGCCAGAAACAAGGATGTAGAATGTGAGGTGAGGTCACATGGGCCGGGGACACAGGCATCGCGACCCACCCGGTCCCTCCCACCAATTTCCGCCGTAAATATAATAATCAGACTATATGAAGTCTAGCTAGTTTGAGAGAGAGAACGTACAGAGAGTTTTCATCCCTTGCAGAAACAAAATGTTCTTTAATGCAAACGAGATTTTGGGCCTCGATGAAATCTTCCCCGGGACGGATTTGGCCTGAAGGCCCCCCCCCCCATCCCTAGTGATAGCCCCTGATATAGGTGTGTTAGTCACGTATCGTACGATCTTATTATGATAGAATTGATATAATTTAAACTTACCCCAAGCATATCTCTGAGATAGAAAAATTTAGCTTCGTGTTTGTAGTACTGGTAGGTAACGTAGAAGACGGTAATGTTGACACATGACCAGAAGACCTGCGGATTTTAAAATAATGATATAATTAAAGAAATATGGATGGAAGTTAGGTAGCTAGAACTGGATTGCAATTACCACCAATTACCAACCTGTATTCGTCGTGAGGTCACTGGTTAGAATCCCGTTCTATTGCCAGATAATTTCTTTGCAGTTTTTTTTAAGGATAAACAACACTTTGTATATGCATAGAGCTTTTAAACACATCAAGAAAACAATGAAGGTATTCGTGTGTTACTTCTAAAAAAAATATGGTAGTTCACCTTTTGTGATGTTTGGACCATGGGAGTATTAATTCCTGTTATATTTGGACGTTCAGGCCTCAAATTGTACCCCGTTCCAGAGGTTACATTTTTCTACACGGCCATAAGCAAAAAATATGCCTTTCTCGGCCCAATTCGCTACACGTCATATTTTGGATACGAGAAAGCCAACTCTTTCCTTTCATGGGCATCGAGACACTACACATAGTCATTACACCATGCGCAGGTGTAGTCACACAAGCAATTAAGACATTCCCTATAGGCACGACAACTAATCAAGTTCATTGTAATGATACCTAGCAGGCCGCCTACACAGCTTTCCCAATAGCCCAACATCGCGGGCTTCTTTTCTGATGCAAATATGTTCCTCCCATTGTTGTTGTGGTCTGTTTATATATTAAAATTCCTGGATACAAACACTTTGATTGTTAAACAAATTGGATCACGTACGCCAGATTAGCAATGTGTACTAGACTGCACCGCCATAATATATCCTACGACCTACGTACCAGCAAGGTGCAGGTGCAGCATGCATATTCAGTTGGGAATGGTGTATTGCTATTGAACATCTTAATTCCCTCCTCCTCCCCAACCCACAACGAATCGGATTAACATATGCTCGCCCTCCCCCGTTAACCACTTGAAAATAGAAAGTTGATGTCTCGCCTGTCAGTGCTTACAGAGGCCCCTTAATCTCGGGGACCATTCATGCTGGGGGACCCCTCGTGTTTGGGGACCCTTAATCTTGCGGTTCCGTGAGATCTTGGGATTCCCTAGGCATTAGCCTCATCTGCCTATTGGATAAGCTAGCACCCCTACCTCTCCCACATCGACTTTCGGCTGCGATAGAAGAAGACGACGTTCTGAACGAAACTGGGAATCCTTATAACTGTCACACCTCCCCCAAGCCCCCCTCCTGTAACTCAACTCATGGCAAACTTTAAATTAAACCAGAAGTGAATAAAAAAAATATATATATAGCGCAACGCCCATTGTAATAACACCTTTCATTCAGCTTCCGATAATCTCTCCTTATACAACCTGACCTTATAAAGTTACAGTATGCAGACCATCAGCAATATTCTCTGTTTGAAATTTGGTAAAAACAAGAAGACAAACCTACAAAATTAACATCAAAATCCTCAAAGGAACAAAATGTCGACCTCATTTACAGTCAGATTCGATGCTAATTTACCTTAGGGTGCAACAAGACGCGTTTTATGGTCGCGGTCATGGCGACTCTTGTCATATATGTATTTGTATAGACACATTCCAAAACAAGTTTGTTTTTTCATTTTGCCAAATATAGGTGCGACCAGGCGTAGGTGTGATAGTATCCCGGCAATCGGAAGTTACGACAGACGAAGGGCATTCGCTGGTTAACGCTGATAACCGACGTTTGTTTGTACACGGATCCCCGTCCTTAACAATGTGTTTGTGTTATTATCAATAACAGATTTTTGAATTTAGGGCTATGTCACAGAGATGTATATACCATGAGTTATGACGACGCATCGTTACCACTTGCGTACGAGACGCGTATATACACTATCCTCTGTGTCATTGTACGCACAAGAAAAAGATACAGCATCAATTACATAAATCAATAAGACCGAGACAGACAGACAGACAAACAGACAGACAGATAGACAGACAAGAGTTCAACATTTGCCCACAACTTTCACATTTTAGACAATCTTTGTCGATATCAATCCAACCAATCATTTACCCAAGCGCCCTTCCTTGACTCCGTGGTTCCTCAATCTACCCTTTCCCATCCCTGTCGAACGCTTCATATGACGGAAGTTCATTAATAACCGTCGTCCATATACGTCAGCAACCGGCACCCATCCACCACCCCACCTCCCGCACCACAACGTTGCACTCCCTTTACAGGCGTTATTAGCGACCCCCCCCCCCCTCGTTGTATCGTAATGAACTCTACTTCTTCAAAATGTATAGTGGCCAACTTTGTAAAATGGCTGCGAATTTCGTTCTTACGGTTAGAAGATAACGAAGCTTCAATGTTCCGTTTTGAATTATAGTAACGAGTCTAAAACAACCGCAGATCACTATATTAGCTGATTAGTATACTTGAATGTTTGATTATTTGTTACATTCGTTCATTTCCTGTAAACCTTATCTTCCCAGTTCACTGATCTTTGTAGAAGCTTTTACTAGATATCAGTAAACTAGATAATGTGAGCTTGATTGGCTGCGTGAAACCGATAACAAAACGACAAATAAGCAAAAAGAAAATAGGTCTGTGTACTCTACAATCTCTTCCCCACTGTGAGCATAGTCGCTGCCCCTCCCAGATGGAAATTATGATTCATAAACGACATTATAGGTATCTATATTTTATCAGTCTGCATCCGATAAATTCTTTGAAATCAATATAAAGGAAACGAGATTATGTTATCAACAACTTATTAGTCCAAGGTACATGTTTCCATTACATATATACTCGCGTTATGGTGGTATCCCTAACATCATAGAATATACTGTAAGGAATCATTCCATTACGTGGGTGCACCGACTGCAAACATAACAAACATTTACCACAACTGAAACAAAGAAGCTATTTATATAAAATTGTTATAGACATTGTCTGTCATAAGTAATAGGTATTTACCTTTTCAGTATGCGAATAACCTATGACCTTATGTCATTACGCCTCCTTACCCGGTGGTATGAAATTACTTTTCTTTTTAATTTAAGATTACTTTTGATTGGTGCCTATAATGGTCGGTAAAACATGAAAGAAAATTATCATACAGGGGGCATACATGTTGATATGAATCAGTTTCAGCTTTCTTGAGACACAAGCACAGAAATACTAAATTGTCCATAAAATGTTTCATGGTTGGTGTACAGTTTTGCAAATTCTGAGACATACCAGGAAAACTGTATTTTCGATAGAGTCAAAATAAAGTAATATCAGTCTTTGAAGAAGACAAAAATAACTATAGCCGTTTTTGGTCACAAGTAATTTCAGTTTACGGAAGATATTTCAGATCTTTCAACGGTTACGAGAAATGTTTCAGATAGTCTTATCTCCCCAGTCGCTTTATAGAGATACTGATCATACATGTCAAGGCTGGCCCGCACCAATTTATATTAAAGGTACCATTAACATATATGGAGAATAGTTCTTTTAAGCTACTATACTCAATATGCTTCCAGTGGCGTCGAGAATCAGGTCGGGCCCTGGTACCTCATGTCACCGGGTCACATTTTCTTTTCTAAGTCCTCACTATAACATAAATGACAATGAGTTATTCATAACCCTTATTTCCATGGCTCCTTGATTGGCCCGGGCCCACGAGGCATTATATCTCCTGAGCTCTTTTTTCGCCAGGCTAGCATAGGCCTATCACCCATAACGAGTTAACCTTCTTTATAGTGCACGTGTATATGATTATTTAGTGTATATGATTATTTACCTTATGTCATGCTGATGATTTTATGTTGTCACAACTGATGCAGACGGCCTCATGGGATTTGTTCATCAATAAAGTCAAATCTTGGCGCTCTAATTACGCAGCAATGACTTATGGGACCGTAAGACGGACACGGACTTAAAACTAAATCGGAGATATAAAGTTGTTATTTCCACTTTAAAGGGACTGTGTAAGAAGTAACCCCAAGTTGGCTATATAAACTTGAAGCCTATATATATACACACGATAAAATAGCCATAATATTTCAAACAAATTAAAGTGCTTCTTTGAGCACTTCTTCTGGGAATTTAGGGAGTAGGCCTATATTTGCATTATGCTCTCATTTTACTTTTGTGAGGATCTTTGTGTTCATACGCTGCGCATATGGACTTTGCCATAGGGAAAACTGAACGTTACAGACTGATTGAGCAATAGCTTTACCACACTGAATTTCTGCTTCAACCAAGAAATGAGTCTTGTTGCTTTACTAAAGTCGGTCCCTTTAACACCAGTTTTATTCGCACTGAATACGTATAATGATATCATCGTGAAGCTATTTCAGTTTACGACAGTCGGTTCGTTCCCGACTCCTTCATAAAGGCTCCCAATTGTCTATTGAGTATTAGCGCAGGGCTGTTCGTCATCGCGGGGTCAAAGGTCAGTGATTACACACGGGGAGTCTGTATGTTATAATTATTATCATGTTTCTATGCCACGTGTAAAAAAAAACTACCGATATGAACAGAAATAAATCGAGTATCTACAAATAAGTCAGGCCCTCCTTATGAATTAGAAACAGCACGACCTTTCATGTGTATTTAGATACTATAGGCTTAAAAATAAGAAAATGTGCTATTGAACTCTTTGACGAACTAAAATGAGTTGTTCATGGCCGAGAATTAAACAAAAAGGCAGACAGATGGGGCTCCCTGATTAAAGGTGGCAACTCGTTTGTTATGATATGTTTAACTCTTGTATGGCAGCCTATAAACAGTAGCTCCCGTCTGTCAAAATGTACTGTGTATTATATCGTCCGGAAACCAATAAACCATATATGATTGAACCACAAACTAGGTGAATTGACGCTTCAAGACGATATGATTTAACACATGGATTATATTTATATTCTGACTATACATATTTCAAAACTCGAAAGAGCTTAAACGATTGTTACCCCCACAACCCCCCCCCCCCTTAAACATACACTTACCTACCGGCCCTCCATAGCTATGCCTTCGTCTGAATGTTTCCTAAACCTAGATTTGTCATGTTTCTTTATTAACATGTTGTATAACGTCGCCGAGAACGTAACCGTAACAAACTGTGCGTTATTTTGAGCATTGTCGTTATGGGCTCATTTTACATTCAGTGCATTTATGAAGTTAATGAAGCATTCTAAGATGACGTGTGCAATCAAGTAAACAACAACAGAAACACTCAATAATTTAATTAGCGTATAGATATTCAAACAACGTTATAACGTCATAACAACGTCATTACATGTAGAGGGCCGTACTTTTAAAGCAACATATAGAGACGTATACTTAAAAACATATATATTCCCACGACATACAATTATATACTTCGCCTGATTCGAATACGGGTAATCACCTTTCAAATTTGAATACATGTCACATTTAAACTTACCAGGAAAACAATGTGAATATAATCCCAGTTCCGTCGTCTGCAACAGGTAACATCCAACGACGGTTGTTTTGATAGCTGACGAGGCCGGAAGGAAATCGTCACCGGTTCCGCTTCGGGAACACTACCCATCTCATCGACGGGAACAGCAACATACAGAAGGGTAGCAACTATATAGACAATCTTACAAAAGTCATACAAATCCGAACGATCTGACGTCGCGTTTCATCCTGAAAAATTATGAACAAAATGGCTATTCAATAGTGCACAAGCAGTGTCAGGCAAACTTGACATACTAACTCCCTGACGCGATGACAAAAAGAGTTCTTGTGTGAGTTATTCCCTCACTCATGTGTTTAATGCCTAAACGGCATTGTTTGACTCTGTAGCCGTACCTTACAGACAACAAATCCTCTCCCCTATTTTCTCAACAAAAAAAGAGAGTAAAAAAGCAAGCCTGTGATATCCTTTGTCTGTAAGTTGCACTAGACTTTACTTGGTCACAAGTTCTTTGGTAGGGTAGTGTTGTTGTGCTATAACCGCACTCAACTCGCCGCAAATGCAACCAAGCGTAACAGGAAATTCTACGATACCTTGCGAATACTTTGTGGTGACTCCATGCGGCAAGCACACTATAACACATTCGATAACAATCTGACAATTTATAGCCGATTTTTTCTCTTCTTTCTTGGCCGATTTGGAAAGTCCAGTTGGAGTGCCGTTATTGAATGATGCATATTAAGTGGTGGTGTGATATATATATACTTTTTTTACAAAAGGGACGACGAATTTTCAATGGAAAGATTAAAATGGAAGAAACAATAGTAAAAGGAACCTAATTATAAATTATATTAAAACCCATTTCCGCAGCATTCTGCATTGCTTCAACTGGACACGTATTGCTTGACCTTCGCATTCGTCACTAACAATAACCAGTGTTCGTACAGCGAGGAGGAGGGGGGGGGGCGGGCAGCAATGATAGGGTACCTAAAGTACCTATTCATTAAGCCAAAGTTTCATCTTTCTATTTCCTCACATACAAATTTACGATTTCGAACGAACCAATGGGCCCAGTATTACGTGATTATAATTTAGGGGTGCCGCAGCGGGGTTGGAGAGGAGAGGGGGTTGGAACATGGGGACCTGTATGTTGTGTGCTACCTAACCACCCTCACCCAAACGTTGGATACACCACTGCTATGAACAGTAAAGTAAAACGTAAAATGACGCGGATTTCAAACTTGTTACATATATAGACAATGACAAACTAGCATTTATTGAAGGTACCAATCTGGTTAGGCTATGAATGCGAAGTAATTATTATCAACAATTTCTCAGGAGTGTCTATAATGGCGAGTGACTGCGCCCATGCATTTGATTGAAGATTTTCTACGTGATTATATGTATACCCCAATCTTCACCTTCACCCGTGTCAATAATGGAACAACAAGACACGCATTACAAAGGAATACATAAGTGGTATTAAACACGTGTCTTACCGTATGGTATGGTTTTAAAGACTAAACGAATAGGACCCTAATTATATATATGAGTAATCAACGAGTAACGTGATTATCCGGTACCGCATCCGAATTTTATTGAAGTGTGTATTTTTAGTTCTATGTACGTTTCGTTACGTCCGATGACGTCATATGTCAGAAGGACTTATCCTGTACAATGCACGTAGGTCAATTGTATACCGATTCTGCGCATGCGTCACATACCAGCACTCTATTAAATATTGAAGCTTGAACAGCTCATATGGAATGTTAAAGCCTCAGATTGAATTTAAAATGAAGAATAAAAGCAGATGGCTATTATGATCTGAACTGAGGAGTTGACGTCATTACCAAGTCAGTTCTAAAAGAGTTAGTTTTGAAGTGAGAGAGGAAACGTTTTCCATGTGATTATCTTGAAAACTGAACGATTAATGTGCACCTAAACGAGTGGGTGTCTTAGTTTTATCCAGCTGCAAGTTTAGTTTAAAGTAATATTCGGTCGGATTGGTAAAGTCGTCGACCAATTTAAAAAAAGAAGATAAATATTGGCTGTCATTTTCCACTAAACATTCTTTCTCCCCCCCCCCCTATAGCGTGGGGGAAGAACTAGCTCACTTAGTTTAATCAAGATATTCTCAAGATTGAAATATAATGGCGGGAAAAACAATCACCGAAAATTATAAAAGAAAATTCTGACCTATTCGTAGGGATTCTGCGCATGCGTCACATACCAGCACGCAAGGTTGACTAATTGTTTCTATTATATTACTTGCCAAACTTTTACTCGTTTTCAAGGACTCGTCCTTTTCCTTTGTTCGATGAATGTTGATAATACAATGGTTAAGTTTAGGTTAAGTTTACACCAAGATCTAATTAATGAACAATGCATAGGTCTACCTACTACCAAGTACACTGGTGGACAAACGTTACGCTACAACCGTAACCTCATTTAAGGTCACGTTAAGGTTACACTCAAAAAGCCTTATTAACCTGAGATCAATGTCACTTTAAAAGCGATAAATCATGGTCGTTAAAAAAAATACCCGCTAATGATATTCTGGTTTCTGTGGAATTTCCAAGGAGAACCTTCTCTAAAACCGCGTTGGGTGTTTGGTCTAAGAGTCTTCCCACTCCAAACTTCTTCCACAATAAACAGATACACGTACTGATGTTCAAGCCCTTAAAGGGACATACACCTGTATTAGTTTAGCGAAGAACTCATTTCAAGCAACTATAGAGTCTTTAGTATTTGGTTATCAAGGGAGGGTGCCAGTCAGAAGCAACAATATCATGCATTTATGTATACATCATGTAAACAGGGATCACACCCTTATCACACCGATGCATCACAGTAAGCGGCACGGAAGGAAATCCCAAGAGAAATCCACTTTTTTTTAGCGAGTCCGAACTTTTCGTCGTCCCGGACACTTTGTATATTAGTGCTTTAGTCACCCTCAACCAGATGTTTCCTAAATATGACAGTCAAAACAAAACCTAGCTCCTTCTATACATTTGTTTCCGATCGCTAATTTTCCATTCCAGCAGTTTCTGAACTGTCCAAAGTATTTATTTGGTTACCCACTGCGTCAACTACAAGAACCGATGACCTCCTGTGTTGCTATTGCTGGACAGACACGTACTATGTGTGTCAAATATCCCTTTAAATATCTACATCTGTGGGTGGGTGGAGTGTTATTTTGAACACAAATGCTTTAAACAAGATTTGATTAGAAAAGAAAATGTCACTTGACCACTTAGTAAGTGAGTAAGTTGTTGTTGATATGACAAACTACAGAGTTTTTCGGGAACCAAACTGTACCGTATAAAGGGCATAGCGAACTTAGATGAGTCACTTCTATAAATATCATACTTTGTTTTGATACAACTTTGCTACTTATTTGTTATAATGTTACTAATCAATAACCTTTTTCAAGAGTGCTTAACATGCGTAAGGCTTACTCAGCTCAACAAATTTACTACTCATTTCTGTAACTATTATCTTTCCTAATGACCTTATCGATCTAGAATTTTCCTCCATCTTTTCAACAAGATTTTCTCTTTTCAGCCTTCACTTTCTAGGGTAGGTGTTGGGTGGGAGGTGGGGGAATGGGTGGGTTGTGAGGAGAGCTGTGGAGTGAGGTGAGGTGAGATTACCAGCCATCCTGCATATACTCGTTATAGCGTATCTTTAATTGGGTCATTGTGGGCTATTCACATCTACATTCTCTGAATATATAGGACTAAACGTAATCGTAGCAGTACTGTAGTCATGACGTCATATTCAAAGCTTTTTTTTTCCTGTAATGTTGCCAAGGTGATTAAGATGACGACTAATTTTACACAGGTGTGCAGTACAACGGAAGATTAACAAACAGATTTACAGACAGGTAGTTTGTTGAGCCATTAGGGTGATTACTTAAATAGCCATACCTGCAGAATGGGTAAGGTAAGAGGATCAGCAGGGTGAGTGACTCATAGAGGTAATCGCTGTCAACAATAACGACAACTAAGCTATGAATATTCATCATTACGAAATGGATGCATGGCTGTAAAAAAAATATTGCAATTTTAGACCATAACTATCTTTACAATGTTTGAAACGGGAGGCTCGCCATGAACTATTGTGTTAAACCAAGCCTAGTTTTAACACCATTTTCTGAGGTTCAGGGAGTCTTGAGTTTCCAGAATCTGGTCCCCCCCCCCCCCCCCTGTATCTTTATTTATACGAAAACGTGTACCAGGACCTCTCCGACGCAAGAGGCCGGGTGGGGGCCATGGTTTCTCCTCCGCAATAACTTTCACAAAAGTGATTTTCATTTGAGTTTTGATCCGCCAATTGGCGGCATTTTCAAAACGAATAAGATTTAACTCAGTCATTTCCCTTCCGCTATCTCAAACTTGTGCCGGGTTCCTGTGTGTAAGCTACAATACAATTAGAGCCGTATATATACGGCTCTGAATACAATGAGTGTATGCCTCCCTCATTAGCTGTTCCGTTTACCATCTTCCGACTGCGTCGCGGGGATTCAAGTAAGGAAAGAAGTGATACTCAAACAAAGAAAGACATCAAATTCTCAAAAGTACGAAGATCGTTAAAACAAAGAAGAGGAACTATATAGGCTGCGTTATCGTGCTGCGTTATCAGCTATTTTCATAACAAATTTACGAATAAAAAAAATATAAAAAAAAGGGAGAGAAAAGTGTTATATACCCGAGGGTGGTATTATCAATAACACGAACATTGGTTAGGTGTGTCATTATCAAATCACTATCAGAATAATATACAAAGTAATTCCGTGTGACTCATCCGATACTTAACGCACCAGGTGGGTTTATGTTATGATGACGTCATCAAAACCACTGTGGTTACATACAGTTGCACAACTGGATAAAGCTACAAAGCTTGGTTTTGGTTTTGACCAAGATACTGCCGAAGGGTAGCAACTCTGAAACAGACTAGACGAATTAGCGAATTACATCGCAATGTATTAAATCTAGTTTAGTAAATAACTGACAAGGAAAGTCAGTAGCACAATACACCTTCTATAATAAAATATGCAGTAGCCCGGTCGGCTTAATAGTAGGCTATACAACTTTTACATATTGTGTTAGCGTTGTTTAGCCTTTCGCAACATGACGTAAATACTTCCGTTGCCAGGATCTCCTGCACCGGGGTCGAGACTGGTTGGATGGGCGAGGGGGAGCAGTACTAAGACCAATGATTTAGTGGTGATGAAAGTACCCTTGCTGTGAAAATGATCGGGCATGATGTTGCAGCCCGACCATTCCCCCCTCAGGTCCCCCAACATGTACCTACATGACATGCACATCACAAGAAAAAATCAGAGTACTCGCAAACTATACATATAATACGGTTTCAAATATATATATATATATATATATATATATGAAACTCAAGGAACAATGTATATAATATATTAATACACAGAGAATGCACTGCTTAAAATTATGTCTATAGTATGTAGCGAAATGCAGCTCTCGGACAAATAGGTGTAAAAGCGTTATAAATAAGAACAAATAATTGATCTTACCTTTGGAAATTTCTGTCATGCAGACATGCCTCTTGACTATCTTCGAACTAAACATGGGCCTAACCTTCTTACATTAGAGGAGAGACAGTAGTGAAGAAGAGAAGTCTTTTCCGAACAAAATTAAACTGACCTAAACTTGAAAGACGATCCCAGGTACATATACAAACATAAGACACGCCCATGAACTAATGACCAATCAAAAAGGACTTCTAAAAATACCGTGACGTACTTAACTACGAGTAATAACCTCGCAGCATCTTCCAAACAGCTTCCTCTTCCTGAACTAAGCCTGGTAAACAAAGAGCTTAAACAAATTAGCTTCAAGGTTCCAAACAAATTAGTCCAAAGAAACCACAAAGTTACAAAAGTGTCCAGATTACATCATAATTCGTTGCTCATCGACAAACAACACTTTTAGCCTATATAGTACTCCTGTACTTGAATTATGTACACATCCGTTTCAATTGTTGGACATATGGTTTTAGCTCCCTTATCTAGTGTAAGGTCAGATTTTGATATGACAAAATTAATACGTAAAAATATATCTTTTAATAGTACTTACGTTAAAGAAAGCATCGTTTGACTTCGCACCATGATATAATGAAGGCCAGATGAAAAGCTTGGACGGTTTAACTCCGAGCTGAGGCCGCCCCACTCTTACTAGTAGTCTTGTTTCTATAGACCTGTGCCCAAGGAAAACCGGCAACCGGTGAAAAAGATTATTAGGCGGCAGTGACCGAAATCGTTATACAAAAATGTGCTGCTTTCGTGGAAGATTAGAATCAGAAATGTTGGTTTTGGTGATAATATGTGGGGCCTGTCAAGGCAAAGAGCTAAGATACATAAAGGGTTAGCAGGCGACTGCTCTTTGGTTGAAATATTATATGAAATCTTCAATAATTTAAGAGCGAACCTTTTCATAACCTCGTACGCTTCTCTCCTTTTTCTCACAACGCAATTGCAAGTTAGATATCTACTACAAATCGGCCAAAACGGTCACGTTTTCTTTATCTTGAAACGGACACAGTGTAGAGCCCTATTTACCTCGTGTGTTTGCCAGACGTACAGAGGTGTAAAATGTCAGTTTGCGGTTTTCTGAATAGAGAGGTATGCTCGACAGACACCAAGATCAAGTTGACAGCTGGCGGACGCGAAACAGACAGCAACAATATACAAATTGCTCCTTAGTTGAAGAACTTGCACATGTAGCTTCAAGAAAAGTGTTACCATAGTAACGACTGGGAGCCGAGGACACATACCATCTATACTGTTGAGGGCTGAGAAGTACAGTTACCGAACTGGCCTACTAGCCTAAGACGCGTATGTAGTTAATGGAAGCGCAATTATGGACACAATGGCGAGGAAGGAAGTAAAATAGGCCATATATATAGTACCGTTTGTACACTGTGTTAGCATTTATATATGAGTGTTCGCTTACAGCAGGAGTATCGTATCTAAGGAATTTTATTAAAAGGATTCCATCCTTTGCTAGTGCATTTCGAATCCAATTTCAATACTGTGATCCTGCGTGGGATGACAATGGTCCTTTAAAAAGGTATGACTTTTGTATAAATGGGGGAGGGGTGGGGGCAGCAGAAGGGTGAAGTTGGAAAGAATCATCGAGAATGGTGTAATCTTCCCCCCCCCCTCCCCTTTTCTGGAGGCAGCAACTTAGTTGTATTTGG
>KN882808.1:172317-188510 GCA_000934455.1 Apostichopus parvimensis
TAATTTATCATCATTTTAACAATTTGCAACAAAATAAACAATTAATCACTTCAATTAAACATTTTACAACAGTATGTTTAATCATGCTCGGCATCAGAAATGTCAACATTTCAACACTTTTGCAACAAAATTTATTGCAACAAAATATGAAAATTGCAGAATAAAGATCTCAACATTTCGATGGCACCTTAACGTTTCCGTAGAATCTCAAGCTAACGAGAAAGTGTCTGAGGATATCTGCATAACAACCACAGTAACAAAATCAATTCAAGTTCTTCTTATTCAATAATGCAGTACCTAGCTGTCTTTCTTCCTACATGATTTTTAACAACGTAACCCGTAGGTTTCTATGAATCCAGTCTGGCATGCATCCAATTATATCCATAACAATTTTGGATGAGCAACAAACTAAAAATACTGTCATTCATGCCAAAGGAAAAAATAGAGCACAATAGAATTTTCAATGCAAACGATTTGCCAACTTTTGGGGGAAGATTTTCGCTGAAACTGCAAGGGAAACGGTTTAAACAATGTATGGGGGAAATACCTAGTGTGGTGAATTATGTTAACAATCATTGTTGTGTACCAGAAAGCATGACTTTTAGGCACATAATTATTTCGAACAGGATACAGAATAAAAAGGACACAGAGCCTACCTGTGTACAATTAGTAAATGGTCTGTTGTGTGATAGATTAAAATGTCACAAACAACCGCCCCCCAACACAGCTAAGAATTTCCATTTGGGAGAAAAACACCAATTTTATAATGTTTCCTTCACACGCAAGGCTGGAGACTTGATCAAGTCTAAAGATGACATCATTGAGCCACATGCGCTTCATTGTTTTCTTTATCCAATAGAAGATTTGTTTTCTTAGCATGGCATCCCTCCATGTTATACAATATTTCTATACTGCTTTCACTATATTTGAGTAGGTTCCTTTTTAATCTTTGAACAACAGAGGAGACCAGCAATCAAAAGCGGCTGAACTACTCGATATGATGGGAATGTTTTTTTTTAAATTTTTTTATCTAACAATCGGTAGAGGAACATCTCAAGTTACGCCCTGCCACAAGATCCTATTTTCTTCAGATAAGAAATGGGAACCCTAGGAAGATAAGAGTGTACATACTAGGAGGAGATAGGTAACTGGTTTAACAGACCCCATATCCTAAAAAGGGACTGTGTCAAAAGTAGAATTCTGAGGGGGCTGCAGCATCATGCAGCTAAGCTGCATAGTGTTTGATCTATTGTGCTCCACAATTGCACACTATAGTCACTGCAGATCTGCGGGGATAGGTCCATATTTATTTGATATTAACTCATTCCAGCTGGGCAAGATTTTGCAGTTGCCGTGCATTTTTCTCTTTTCACCCGAACGAGAATGGCAAAACTTGAGAGAAATTTGATCCAGCATCATGTCTTTGAAAGTGATGAAAATGAAAAGAAACTACATGGCATAAATTTATGCCGATGTAGTGAAACATTTACGATTTTTACAACGTAAAGTCACAACATTAAGTTCCAAACTTTTTGACCCTTGTGGAAATATCGCAATGTTAGGATTTTTTGGTGAAGGTATTAATCGAGGTCAACTGAGGCAGCGCCAACAATGTTTTACTCTCTACCTGTACTTTATCGATTCCTACTTTGTCTGAAAATTTTACTGGAATGAATTTAAAATGAAAACGAAATCTTACTCATGATATGCCAAGTCGAATGAATAGAATGTCTTCGCCATAAGTGACACATGTATGCAAAGGGCAGTGTGATGACAGGTCGAGGTAAAAAAACTAGCGCAGTTAATCAACAGAGAAGAGAGTTAATCAACAGAGAAGAGACAAATCAAGCTTTTTATAGAAAAATCTTGATTTCAGCATTTGGTAATAAACAAGGTAAACCGATAGTCCAAAGTCAAGACCTTGACCCCTCTGAGCAACCTGTAACATCTTCTCTAGCCTAGACATTAACAGAGACTTCAAGTTATTCTTTGAAAAGACAAACCCTGACGATTGTGGCTACAATATTGAACGGTGTGATACATAATGCAATGTTGTAACACAGTTTTTATACGTAGGCCAAACGCAGTTTCTTAAAAGACTGGTACATATCATACACACCTTACATAGGACATTAGACTCAATATTTTATGACTATGAAACCTTGGGGTAAAAAGAAAAACAAATAAAAATACAGTTTGTGCTTTAAACAAATAAAAACAAAGTTAACATAAATGTACATAATTGCATTTTGTTGTCATGGTAATATGCTTCCCTTCAGCATTCTCCCCTGCCCCACCTACCTCTCCCCTGTCCCACCTACCTCTCCCCTGCCCCACCGACTCATCACTCAAACTGCTCAAGTTTCACAGGCTGACAATAATATTGCCCCTAAAAGGCAAGAATCTACTAATATTGGTCTACATAAACTAAAGATGAGATGCATAAATCATTTAGAATATCTGGCTTCTGAATAGAAGACCTCTTCCCCCCCCCCTCCCCCTTCCCCCAGTCTTTTGACTTTTTCTTGGGAGGGAACCTCTCCCAGGCATACTGTTAACTTTTCCAGTATGCACACCAGTGTAGTGTTATGGCATAAAGAAACCTGAAGAACAGGTGAAATGCAAAATCATGCTCATGCTCATGGGAGGAAATTCCTCACATTGTACAATACCCCCCTAAATTTGCTTCACAGGGTTTGAACTAATTTATAGGTCATTTTAAAATCGTTCATCTTATACTCAGTTTAACTGCGTCTTAAATTTATCTTCAACGAAGAATCCTTTGGCTTACAAGTTAAAAAGCATGACGACATTGTCATAGAAAATTTTGGTATTAGTCTTGCATTTCAGCCGTTTTCACCGACTGATTTTTGAAAATACTGAGTAAGAATTATTTCCAATAAAAATAAATTATAGAGAAGATAGACACTGATCCCAAACTGCAATCAAGATGGGATCTTCATTCTACTTATGTCCTTTAATGAAAGTAATAATCTAATTAAAACAAACCTTTCACATCTAATGTTAATAATAGAGCTTTCACTACTTTTCTCTTCTTTATAATAATAGCAGTAAACTAAAACAAGTCCTCGTTTTAAGCCATCAAATTGTTGCGGTTGTTTGACCCTGTTCTACAATTATTTTTCTTCTTCTCCTCGAAAAGAAATTCAAGGAAATGTTCAGGCACTTTTTTATCTTTGACTTTTGTGAAAGAATTCTCTTAAAATATCTCCGGGACCGAACCGACATTCTTCCGAGCAACTCTGCTTCCTTCAGATTGCAATAATTTGGAAAACCAAAATGAGCAAAACATCTAAAACAGCTTATTATAATTATGACACCACTACCTTTCCAGGTAGTGGTATAGCAACCAGGGGGGGAGGGGGTTGGAGGGTTTTTGGTGCTAAACACATCTGAGAAAACTTGTCAGGAATGCTTTTAGAAAATAAGTACTCCGCCTGCCTCTCCCATCTATCCAGGGCTTGAATGAATGATCCTGATGGGGTAAAGGAATCTTTAAGATCAAGAACTAAAGGAATTATCTTTGATTTTCATTGAAATGGAAGGGGTACTACCACAGCAATCGTCTCAGCTTTAAAAAGGGCATAAAGGCAAATTTCACAAATTGAAAAAGGCACCAAGGTATATTTTCCAAGTGATAGAAAACATCTTCAGAATTGTTTTATTTTTGGTTTAGATTATTCCCCCTATAAACATACAGTTCTAGATTTACATACATATATAGATGATCATGAAATGAGATAGCTGAGCCACGACCCTTTTCTTTTTGGTTACGTTTCTCACAGCTGCTTTTGATAGCTGTTTTCTGACACAAAACTCGACGGAGTTTCGGACATTTCTGAGCCCCAATTTAGTTTCATTATAAACTCACATGGCAACTTGACTTTTTAAGGGGCACAGAAGTTGTTGCCATCGATAAGGGTTGATTATTAACGGCAGTATGTACAGCAAGTGGTAGGGGCACTGACAGTGCAGTTGATTAAGTAGAACCCTACATAAAACTGTAAGATGAAATTTCACGACAATTCTAAGCAGCTTCCAAACAGGGTCACTGAAATTGTGAGCGGTCCCTTCAATACATCTATGGTATTAAGGTTCAAGCTGCATTTTGTGTTGAAGTTGCCAGGATCTGTTAGTACTAAGACCGACCAGATAAACGTACCGGGAACTGATAAACTGTTACTGAGACTCCTCGAACCAAGGTTCACACTTGGGAGTGATGACATATCAAATATTCAAAACTATACAACGTTCACTGCATTAAGTTTTGTTTTAAAAACTCACTAAATATGCATATTCAAATGGTTGCTATGGCAATGGAGTGTCTTTGGGAAATGGCCAATGACGCTTTAATATCCTCAATGACACAATGTTACGACCCTTCCGCAAAATGTAGCTTCAACGATATTTGCTCTAAAATCGACTTAATCCGGGTATCTGTGCTCTCGTTTCCTTTTGTAGGGGACCGATCCATTTTCTGATGGGGATGTAGAATGCCATCGTTCCTCCGTTCTCTCCCTCTTATTGGCTGTTGAATACGAGGTGCTCGGCTCAGCCTCTGGGACGGATTCCATACCCCTGACGGGTAACCTGCTCAGACTGTGGCTGCGCCGAAGGTCGTCGCTCGGTTCGGGGAACCTGCCGACCTCTGTAAGGTTCAATGCTGACTGGGAGAGTCGTCTCGTGAGATGGGAGCGGAGAGCTTCCTTGACTGACCTTGAAAGTTCTTTGGTTTCTTGTTCGCTGTGTTTAGTACTGTTAGTTCTGGCCTGCTGCGAATGTACCATGACCGTCTTCTGCGGGGACCTCAGCACGTTTAGACTGTTGGGGTTAGGATAGTGGCGCACGGGCAGGTCCATGCTCGCGCTCCGCTGGAGTCCCCGGAGACGCACAAACTGATTCAGACTGGTACGATCGGGCACTGGCAAGAAGGTTTGAAAGAGACCTCCTCCGTGGTGAAAGACACCCTCTGGGGGGAGAGCGGCGAGTGGAGGGTACCCGGAAGGGCCGGTGCTGCTTCCAGGAACGCTCTCGGGTAAGGAAGTTCTGGTTACTGGATAGAAGGCAGACGGGAATAGATTCTGTCTACTCGGGATGCTTTTGGTCGTCGCTGCTGCTGTTGCTGCCTGCTGTGGCATTGAGGGCGCCAGCTGTGGTGGGTCAGTCAAATTAGAGGTTTGCTGCTGAGCCATCTTGAAAGCTTTAGTTGATACTGGAATGGGTACTGGTATAGGACAAGGGACGGGTACAAAGACAGGGTACGGTACCATGACAGTTTTTGGAGGCAGGAACACACCATCGTCGTTGCCGAACACCCCAAACTCCGTCCGTAATCTGTGCGGCTTTGACTCCTTTGGTGGTTGAGATGTACTGCCTGTGAAACACCTCGGCGATCCTGGCTTGACCTTGTCTGCTCCGCAGTGTTTCACCGACGGATTGGACTTCAAAATGTCGTCCATCGTAAATGACCTCTGTGACCTCTTTTCACTCACCTGACTGATCCTCTCTTCCGAGCTATATCTCGCTTGCAGAGACTCGCCAGCACACGGAGTTTCAACCCCTCCGTCTTTACCGTTAACGTTATCGCTAACACTTTGCTGAATGTCATTTGCATACCGCCTTTGCAACATCTTTTTGATTTTTGTATCTCTGTCCTTGCCGGTCAACTCCGACGTATGCAGAGCGACACATTTCGGACTACAGAAGAACAGTTTGACTTCCTTGTGGTCGACCTTGTGCATTTCCGACAATAGACAGACTTTTTGACACTGGACGCAGGGCTTGCTCCCCGTAAAGTACGAGCGTCTGAATGCTGCAAAGCATTTCTCACTGCAGAACGCCTGCGAGGCCATGGCCGTGTTGAGGGTGTATCTTTTGGAACCGGACGACTCGCACCAAGCACAGATGATCTGCTCCTCTACAGATTGGCCACAGGTATCTGCGAGAGAGCAGCCAAAAAATGTGATTGTGGGTATCTATCTAATGAGATCTTTCCTAGGCGGTATGCAAATGACTCCAAATTAAGATAAAAATGGACTTGTAAAAAGGCTTTTTCCCTCTGATGCAAAAAGAGAGAGAAAAAATAAAACCAGAAAAACCAAGTCAACCAAGAATTTTTAAGGCACTGGTGTCAAAGGTGGGATGATGGGAGGGGGTCTGCAGCACCCTGCAGCAAGGCTGCAGGGGATGTTATCATTTATGCTGTGCTGTTACACACAATGAGCACTGCTTGTCTGCTGAGGTTGTCTCTATTGTTTTGATAATGATTCAGCCTTGCTGCAGGGGATTTGCAGCTGCTGCAGCTTTCCCTTTTGGCAGAGTGCCAAAGTAGCTATTTATAGATGTTTACAAAAATGTAACGAATACAATTCACTTGAAAGTAAGATTTAAGCGAGTAATTGGTCATTAAAATTAAATCAAACAAAAATTTGAAAATTCATGCTATTGTGATACACTGTTATCATATTTTTAATGATAAAAAAAGCATCGGCAAATTAACCAAGTCATTAACAAATTAGTTTTCACTAATTATGTGACTGCTCAGTTTCTATATTTATAAATGAAGCCCTAGAATCAAAGATTCAATCGTGAGTACTTCAACAACATCAGGTACTACAACAACATCAGGTACGAGGTGAAATATTTCAAACTTCTACTCACATTGGGCTGGCAAAAATTTTCCCCATTTTTTTTTCTTAGCTTAAAAGAAATCTCCTGCAATGACCTTGTATCATTAAAACAGTGAAACTTCCACACAACAGTAATGACAAGGTTTTCGGCACAGACAGAAAGTAAGATTAATCACAGGTCATCAAAACAGACTGACGAACATTGTCAACCTTCTTCCGGAACATGCAGATTTCAAACAGTTTTTTAGTGATCATAGCACCATAGACATAGCCACACAATTCTTATTTCCATTCTCAACAATGGTAAAAGATTTTGTGTCAAGTCATCAAATCATTTGAAAAACAAACTATTAATGTTTGTCATAGTAAAGTGATAGACAGTTTTATTTTGTTTTATCTGACCTTGATATTGAAACATCTGTGCTCACACTTTTCATTTAAATAGGCTGTGATTGTTACTGATCACGGTCATTGATCTGTATTACTTTACATACACTAATGAACAAAATTATTGAAAAATTTAGAAAAGGTGGGACAATTTGAGGGAAATGGATAGTAAGGAGGGGGAGGGGAGCGGAGGGGAGGAGTAGGAAATGGAAACAGGATGCTGTACGGTTAAGACAATAAAAACTTATACTTTATGGCTTTTCAATTCAATCTGTTTCTTTTTCTAAGTTGAAAACAAAAACTTGACAATTTAAAGGTGCTATAGAAAGTGGCAGATACAGCGACCAGATTGTTTCACGCATCTTTGCAAATTTAAAGGTTATTAACCTGCAATGATTTGGATGATATGGCAACAACCCGTTGTTGTTACAACTTAGAATCATCAGATTACTCAATATGTGTGGACAACTGTGCTGCTGTAAGGGGGGAGGGAGGGCCTACTGTATGCATGGAAGAGTTGCTGGGATTTTCATAATACCTTTTTGTTTTTCATATGAGTTTTCCAAGAAAAATTACATTTTGCATTTCAACCTGACCTTTCAAATGCTTTCCAACAATTTCTGACGGTTTTGTCAACCTCTACGAACGACTTCTGTACTTCGTATTATGCAGTCTGTTATTTCATATTCAGGTCCTCTTGGACTAGACCTGTGTTTATTTAGCACGGTTTACAGAGACATTAAACACAGTGAAAGTATATAAATAAATGCCAAGCCTTATGATATGTTTGATTCTGAATGAGGGAAGAGCATTGAATGCAATCCATAACTTATAAACACTTTGTTTAATATTCGTTAATCTGTAATAGCAGCATATATGTATGATTTTTTCCTAGTACTCATGGTGTTCATTTCCTTCTAAAAATATGACTTTATAGTTTATATAATTTAAAAATAGTTATTAATCCCTCTCCATTACATTGTCAGGTCAGAATGAATCACATTGCAAATATATCACCACAGACAATTGTCAATAGGTGATTCAACTTTTTTAAAGCAACATGCTGATCAGGAATGATCTTTAGAGGCAAACAATGCCTTGAATATGTCAGGTAGGAAAATTTTTATCTTATTAAAAAATGAGAGAATCTTCCCACACAACTACCCCTCCACCCCAAAACAAGGTAAAGAATACAATAAAGAAGGGGGGGGGGGGTTCAAGAGAGACTGTACTTTTCAGCAAATCTTGAACGTATGCCTCCGTTTGCTTGCTTCAGTAGCTGCTCATTTTTACAAAGATTTCTTGCATTTTAATTTGTACGAGAAGAATTAAGGACTTTTAACCCATCAATCGTATCCGAGAATGTTGATTACAGAAATCAAGACCTTGCTCTCTAACTGTAGACCTGTGTGATCCTACGTGCGACTCAAGCAAGAAAATTACGCCGATAGATCTCGTCACTTTTCTTGCACGTATAACTGTATTTAAAAACTTCGGGCAACGCAAGGTACAGTAATACATTAACAGTGAAATAGAACAAAAATTTCAGAAAAGTGACACACTAGTCTGAAATTGAATATCAAACCTGAAATCCCTTTGGAAATGAGATTTTATAAGATGTTAGCATTAATGTAAGCATTACATGTCATGTGCAGTGCAAGTACACATGAAGGGACACCAATATACAGTTTTGGCATACTGCCTGTGTATACGTCCAGGGTAACGAGGTCACTTTAATTCTTTCCATTTTTAACATTGCAATTCAACATATAGTTTAAATAACTTTGTTAAGTTGTCAATGAGTTTTCACAAAGCTGTTGGTAACCAAAGAATGTGTTAAAGTCTCAACGTGTGTTTGCCAAAGTTTAACTTCGACCTTTCCAGCTTACTGCCCTCAAAGCTCAGTGAAAATAACACTGTTCTATGCAATTTTCATATTAATATTCATTATTTTTATTGATAGATCTGTCGTTAAGCATTTTGAGCTGAATAAAATTCGCCAGATTTTTTAACGAGTCCGTAGATTGTACAAACTTTACTCAAAATTTGCAAGCCCGGCGCAACAAATCATGCGCCAATCAAATCTCTCTGTTTTGTTTACGACCGTTAGGCATACAGTAGGACTTACGAGTGGAGGATACAAGTATATATAGGTTACATTTTGTGTAATGAACATGCTGATATGGGCGGTCGCAGTGATTTTACGGTATATTGTTCGCAGCATAAGGGCAACAGAAAATAAATTTCTTTTATTTCGATTGCGACAGCTTTTCTCCATTAAACCCACCTGGTCAGAGTGCATCAAGAATAAGAAACACTGAATGTGCTTCAATATTTAGCAAGGTTACCAAATCTTCCTGCTTGGGGTGGATAGTTGAGAATAATATATTTCTGTACCTTGCTTTACATGGAGTCGAATTACCCAAACAGATTGGTATAAAAAACTCTCGTGCTTACGTAGTCTCGTAACAGAAAACGATATATTTTCATCTTCGTCCTATACATAGCAAAACAATAACTATAAATCAGAATTAAGAGTGGTCAATTTTCCTGTTGTTTTGAACTAGGATAGTCCAAAAAGATGTTAATGAATGTCAAAAAACTTTTGTCGGTTAAAATTAAATCTTAACTGCTTAAATCAGGGCTGGACACAAAATTTGATCTTGCTGGCCAAAGTCAAAGTGTATACCATGTCCGTGGACCGCTCAGGTAGGTACATACATTATTGAAAGTATTCTTTACCATCCCACACTTGTAGAAATGATTCAAGAAGAACAGGAACTGTTCCTTTAAAGGTGAAACTCCACCAATGTACACAACTACCTACGAGCATATTAATAAATATAAACTGCAAAAAAAAAAGAGTCTTTCATCAATGTTTGCCTAAAGGGAAATTTGATTAGCTGATAGTCTCGTTAGCTTGTCCCCCTGATCTTGTGGTTATTTTTAAATCTACCAGCAACTCTGATACTTTTTGTAGATTCTGGCTAGCTAACAAACTAATACCATGTATCATGTAAAAGGAGATACACCTTTATAAATAGCATAGCAAAAAAAAAAAACCTTTAAGAGGTTCCCTCGATACTGTGCCTTTCTTCACAAGCAGACAATGACTGCGGTTGGAGCCTTTGCCAAACGTGAAAAGACAGGGGTGAACAATCCTAACATGTTATGCATGCACTGTATGAAGGCACAAGTATCCAGCATAGCTTTGTTAAACTGTGGGCATCGACCATATCAATTCACTCACTCAAAAGGATTTTACAGTATAGAGTTTTAAACCAAAAATGTTTCAAAATCCAGAAAGAATAGTCTTTCTATCTGAAATATAGACACATTTGACCAACTTTAAGCTAGTTAATCCCTTTAAATAGTTGTTCAGAGTTACATGACATTGTTTATATACTTTGATTTATTTTTGAGAAAATGGCCATTTTTTCCACCATTTCAGACAACCTGTTGACCCTTTGAGCCAGTTTTCGTCCATTTGCGATAACCTGTTGACCCCTTGAAGATCAGCTGGAGAAATCCTTACAGGAGGTTTAAGTGCATGTTTAAACAAAGAGTATGAACTCTGAGGCAGATTTCATTACCTGGATTCCAGGTATGTTTCGTTGAAGACCTAAAGAGCCTCTTCACAGAACTAAACTGAACTGAATTTGACCAAAGTATGTTCACCAAAGGATAACCATAGCATTGGAGAATTCACAGATTAATTATAGCTTTAATTTTGGAGTTATCATATATAAGAGTGTTAACTTGTGTGCTGGACTGCAACAGAGTTGCAGCATAAGGGTTACTTCAATTGAAGGTCAAGTCAGGTCATTATTCTGACTCAATTCTCGACTCGAGTCTAATGTCATTGACAACGGTCACGTTGCTATCTCTGAGAACGAGCTTGTCCGAGTGAACTCCCTCTAGCTATTTAGTGACTCAAGTCATCACTTGTTAACACCCCTGAACTGCATTCATGTGACCCCCCACCCCCCCCCCCCCAGATTCCAACTTTGGCACTGTGTGCACAGTTTGATGGGATAAAACAAATGTTGTTAAAAAGAAGCTGTAGTTTACCTTGGGTCAAATGTCTGCAATATTGATAACCATATGACCCTAATTACATAATTAATGAGATATATAACCTTTAATCCTGCTCTTTGGTTATAAAATTTTCAAGGTTCCACTTGTGCAGTTTGTGCAGAACAAATAACATGTTTAATAGACAGAAGTGTATGTTAAGATCTCTTCTTCAAGATTTGCAAACCAGACACATTGGGTGATGGACTAGTTTAAGGTTTCATTTTTGCGATTTGTGCCAAACAAATAACATGTTTAAGAGACAGAAATGTATGTTATGATCTTCAAAACTCGCATACAGACTTGTACAACACAGCTTGCGACCGACTCATGCTACTGCCGGTGGTCATATGTCGATGGTGCAAAAAGCTCATTATCGCAACAGCTTGTGAATTTCGGTAAAACTAAAGAGAGGACCCTTGGCTGATTTTGATTGCGGCTGCTGGGAAGCCTCACTAGAAGGTTAGTAATATTTTAAACCATTTAAAGAGAAGTTTTCGCATCTATTTTAAGTCAGGCTTCCGTAACAAAATCTGGAAGAAAAAAAATTGAAAAAACCGATATCAAAAAATTACCTGTTGGTTTACCCGGTGACATTTCTTCGGACTTCTTCGACACTTCTGGGGCCCCTTCCTCTTGTTTAACACTCACAGCTATGAAAGACAAACAAACGTTTTCTTTACGAAAGCAAATTTTTAATCCAAATGCGAACAATTACATCGGTGACATGTTTAAATGCAAAAATATCTTCAATACTTGGCTTGTTAAACGAAGCGTGTCTTTCCCGGCTTCATGGTTAAGTCTGTTCCTTTGTTCAGCTTGACATTTACTCACTGTATTGTCATACTTAGACTACAGTATTCAAATAAACTGATGATTTTATTCTTCTTCTTTGAAAGAATTGATTATTTAACCTGGAAAAAGACAGACACGACGACCGCCTGACACGGGGATGCCATTTTATGGTGGTGTTATGTATGACTAAGTGGTTTCCTCAAAACCATACAGTGAGATATCAATTGTATTAGGGTTCTAATTTCATCAAAGTGAAATACGAAGGTCGTCCCCCAAACTTACTGGTTTCGGGATTTACTGGTGACGATACTTACCCATCTCCACACTACATTTGCACTCTTCCCATTATACCTTAGAAGCTACATGACTGAAAACGTTTTAGCACTGCGCCTACTTTCTCCCCCCTTGTAATGTGTCACATCACATTTTACTACTGCACAGTATTCAAATAAAATTTCAAAAATCTTGTATCTCAGCACGCGATCAAGCTATCAACATGGGAGTTGCACCAATATGGTCTGGACCTATTAAGAAACTGTATTATGATTTTTTTTTTGTCATTTTCCACTTTCAAACTTCATTAAATCTCGTTTTGAAAGGATAATCCAATGGTAGATGACTCCTGTTTTCAAAAATATGGGGTAAAGTTTCTACTGTACATCAGTTGGCAGAAAGAAAATAATCCTGATACAATTCTGTTATCATCATGCAGATCAACTTTAATAAAGTTTTGTAAGATTTTATGACTGTGTTTACAACAAGGCAGTGAACTACCCTTGTCACAACAATTGAGCTACAAATTGTTTCCCCCTTTCCTCCCACCCCCTAGCCCCGCCCACCTCTTACAAGATACAAATCATTTATCAATCGCAGAAAGATTTCTGCATTTTGATGAACCTTTACATTTGGAGTACATTTAAAGCTAAGCAAACATTGCATTGTATCACATGTAAAAGGAAACCAACAAAAAGATTAATTAGAGCTTTTCAAGAACATGTGACAAGGTCACACCACTCACTGTTCATCTTGTTCTAAAGGCGGCATTAACAGATTGGACACAATCTTTAGCTTGCTAAAAATTATGAAATATATTCTAAAGTCCTTTCTTCTGGAGGTTCTATTCACAAACATGCTGTTAAGTAGTACTTTTAAAGCAAGTTATTGACAAGTTTTGCCCCGAGTCTATAATGCATAGGAATGTGCTGCGGGTCGACACTGACAGAGTTGATTTTTGTTTGAAAATGTGACAGGCTCTCCCAATGATTTTGTCATCTGTTGTGACATGAATTGGAAAAAACTTGTGACACGGTTTGTAAATTTGGATGTGAACTGTAAGATATGAAAAAAACACAATGCACTATTTCAAACACAGAAATATTAACAAACAAAGAAACAAACAACAACAAAAAATAAATAAATAAATAAAGGAGTCCCTTTTATTGATCTTGAGTCATTTTAGCCCAAACAGTGCAACATGCATTCCAATGTCATTACACAGCTAAGCTGGGAACCATATGGGAGCCTACTCATCATTTAATAGCTATTTATAACAAACATTTCCATCTTTCTTTTTTAAATCTTTCTATACCTGAAGTTCCACCTTCCTGGTCTTCCGATGCAAAATGTTGAAGCTGGAGATTTTCCGTCAGAGACTTGTCCATGCCATCGTAACCGTAGATACCCAACAACTCATTCATGGTGTCTTCGGCGTAGTCCTACAAAAGCGAATGGAAACGAGGGACATTTTAAACTCAAATGAGCTTCAGTCGGAGGTAACCTACTGCCTTCAACATAGATGGATGTACAAGCATGTGTGTATGTGTGTCTGTGTCTGTGTGTGTCTGTACAGTTCCTGTGTGTTTATACATGTATGTTACACAGTAGATGCAGTGAATAACATAAGTGTTTGAGTTTTGTGTCATGCAATTTGAAGGCTCTGGATTTTGTCCGTTATAAAATACTTTGATTCACGTGTAAAGTAACAGCTACACATCCTTTGACTTCTATATAGCAATTTGACCGTTTGGTATACTGCAGCAGTTTGCGATGCAACGCTGGATAAATTATTCCCGATATGGCAACTTGTATACATTACTGTATGTGTATGGAGTTAAATGCAGCAATGACAGTTGTTAGACAAAATGCACTAGAACAACATGAACAAGTTACCTTCTTTAATACACAATACTACAGTATATACCAGGGATGTGCTCACACTGGGTGGCACCGGGCGGCTGTGCTCAGCAGTTCTGAATGCCGCCCAGCACAAACAGTATTTTAAACAATTCCGCCCGGCACTTTTTTGATGATAATTTAAAAAATTTTACCCATAACAAAAATTTGGGAGGATACATGGCACAGAATAGGAACAAAAGCACCACCTAAGCATACTTCATGTGCAAAATTTGTCCAGTGGGGAGGAGGTACCCCACCCATGAGATCCCTCTCCCGGGGTGTGGATCACACTACCGCACAATCTGCCCGGCACTCAAATATTCCTGAGCACATCCCTGATATAGTAATACACTGATTTTTTTTCTTTCCATCCTTACATACACTGGCACAGCAAAATATACTTACAAAATGCTGGCCTTTTACACGGTACATTTACTGTTTATTTGTGTGAACGAAACCAATGCCAAAATGCTAAATGCTAAATTAAAAGACTCAAGAGTCATATATGTGCAAGTCATTGCGCACTGTCATGGTTCATTATCTTCAACGTTCCACTATAAGACTTTGGCAAGCTGACAAGTAAACACCTTAACTGGTATTAAAGAGCAAGGTAAGATAAAAGAGCTCTATTAATGTTACATTTAATCTCTCTTCCTACTGATGTAGCAATGTATACTCACTGGCACTGATATTTACATACTTAACCTTCAAACCACATTTCAATATGCAGTGATGTACTGTTAATGCCACAAATAGAAATATTCTAACAAGTTACCATGGCAAAATTATCATAAAAACACATCTTTAAATACACAATACAATATCTGCAATGAGTACTCGTAATGTGATGTTCATACCCTTACTTGTTGGCTCTTCATAGTTTACACAAATCATACTGTATGTACGTAGCTTCGAATATTAAAGCAGCTTTCCATGGAATTAATGTTAGCGAAGTAAATTTAATGTTAGTGTTTCCATTGCACCGAGTCATACTGAGAGATGTTTATACACAGACAACAATTGATCATAACAAATGATTAAAAATGATAAAATAATGCAGGTATGCACATTCCACTGACAGAAATTTGTCTGAAAGATCGCAGGAAATCCAAGGAAGACTGTATTCAATATTTTGTAAAAAAAACATCATTTCGTGGAGCCATGAGGTAGAGCTGAATAAAGAGATGGGACTTGCGATCCTAAAGATTGCATGTTCGAGCCCTCGCCAGGTCATACGTTGCGCCCTTGTGCAGGGCATTCAATCTTCACTGCTTTTCTTCTAGTGTTTACACGGGTCCAAAAATCGGGAACCGGGTACCCGAGAGCCGTTACCCGTCGGGTACCCGGAAAAAATTATTTACCCTCGTGTATCACGATTTTCAAAAAATTACATATTGGATGCTATAATAAATGAATTATATTTTCTACTGACAATGTTTTCATGTTCAAATAAGTACAGTAGGTGTAAGATAAGGTATAAAACCTTCCTCAATAATTTCTATTTGCTTTTGTTTCTTTCATTAACTTGTTAATAACTTCATATAATTAACATTACTACTAACATCGCACTGCCGCCGCCGCTTATGCTTGCTCTACACGTCTATTGGATCCGACCATATAAATATCCAATTTAGCTCTTAAACAGTTGTTACTACTACTATCTATTATGCAGGCCTAAGGTTCGCATTAGCCGCGAGGTTGCGCGATTCGCGCAATTTGATCGCATTTGGAGTAACGATCAGTAAAAAGCCACTTGCGATTATTATTTTTTAGTTATCCCGTCTATAATCCCTAAGCATCTCGTAAAATTCCTTGTCAGCTTTTCCTTCTATGAAATAAACCAATGAATAAATAATTATTTATTCCACATGGTTGCCTTACACCACACTAAGTCAATGAGAAATCTAGCCGGCTAAGCCTGCCCATCTGTTTATTCGCTGAAATTATGACGCAGTTATAAGATATCCATGGATTACTTTTATTATTGCTGTTACGTTCGACCACATGGTTGCCTAACAACACACTAAGTCAATGGGGTATCTAGCCTAGCCATCTGTTTATTAGCTGAAATTGTGACGCAGTTATAAGATATCTATGGAATACTTTCGTTAT
>KN882808.1:190415-210663 GCA_000934455.1 Apostichopus parvimensis
ATATTTTCCAGGATTTTAATCGATTGTCCATGCATCAATTATGATAGCTCTCTTATAATTAGGGTGATTGCTTTTGCTATGTATTTTCCATAAATATCGCCAAATCTAAATGCTATCCAGAGATTCAATTGGAATAGTTAACCACACACGTAACTTGTAAACCGAACCACAGGGATCAAGCTTACATGATTCCACTTCCTGAATCTGTGATCAAAGGTCTTATGGAAAAATTGAGCTTACTATCACACAATGTTATTTAGATTAAAAGCTTAGACGTGCACGCAGGTAGAGTCCCCACACAACTAGCAACATTCATAGTACATACAAAAAGTATGGATTATCATTATCACCCTCGAAATAGAACTCTTATAATACTCTACAAAGTCTGCCTTATGTAAGGACACAAATTAGTGTTAAGGTTATCACTGCAAGGGAGGAGTAGTGAAGACTGAACTACAGTATGTGGACACATACATGTGTGAAAACCCAACCTTTACGAAACCTTAAGTATGGAAAGTATGAAATAGTAAAAAGTATTATCATTATCACCTTGAAATGGGACTCTATTAATACTCATCAAGCGTCTATCGTATGTAAAGACACAAATATTGGTGTTAAGGTTATCACTGCAGAGGAGTAGTGAAGACTGAACTACAGTATATATATGTGAACATATACATGTGTGACAACCCAGGGACTTATGAGTGACGATGCTTTCCTGTCTCCTTTACATACGCACTCCAATCTACCCAGCCTAAAACCTGCTCTGCATCCCCCCCCCTTCCCCCCATCAACCTCTCTAAGGTCATCAACCTCTTCCATCAGAATATTCTATGCAGAAGCTCCACGATGCATTTAATTAACATCATTGTTGTAAGCTACAGTAAGATCAGAGACTTCAGATTAAAATGATTACGACACTGGTAAGAGATGAGTGAGATAAATGTTGCTTTTTGTGGGTACAAACCCCCCCCCCCAAAAAAAAAAACCCATTATGAAACATCATTTTGCATATGACATTGGATATATAGATTCCATACCTGGAAAGACTTAAAAACACTACAGTACTTACTACTGTCTGTAATGGAATAAATTTAATCAAACTGTTAAAAAATAAATAAAATATTAAAAGTACCTTCATCTCCACCTCTTGTGGTTCTGTTTTGACCTCTGCCGCCTCTGTTTCGGTTTCATCCTGTTCTCCACCTCCTTGCTCATCTAATGCCTCTTGCTCTTGAGTCTCTGCATCACCGTTAGTCTCCATCTTAATCTCACCGAACCTTATGGCCAAAGGTCATATAGCCACTATCTGGAAAGTAAGAATTTAAGGAGAAACCGTTGAATTTAACCATTCTGTGGTTCAGAATCTGTTCTTAGTTGGCACTGCAGAATATTTTAAAAGTTGCAACGTGTACTTACCCAGAGCCTGAAATTTACTAGGCTCCTTGTGCGCTCTGAATCACATCCAGTAGACTTGTTTGGATGAGAAAATGAAGAGGACACAGAGGGCACACTACCTGATTCATCAACCGGCTAAAATTAAAAACAAAACCCCAAACGCCACTAAATGCAGTGTTTGAAGTACGATATATATGTGAAAGTAGACCAATCTGAAACTTGCCAACCATGAAGTGAGAAACTGGATTTGAGCCAATGCAAAACACCCTCTGGCAAGATTCACGAGGTAAGACTTTGCAGTGGCAGATTTGGGAAGAAGAGGGAAGGGTCAGGGGGCAAGAGTGAAATTAAGCTTTTGAGGTCCAGGAGCTACTTTCTGGGAAAAGTGGCTCCGCTCGTTCACCTAGGCTTTTTGGTAGACCTAGCAGCCACATTGAACGCGGTGGAGGGCTTGTTCAGTCCATGAACATCTTCCACAAGAAAGGCCAAGTTCAAAGCCTGTCACTTATGAGAGCCTATTCATGAGCGACAACTAATTTGTTGTAAGTATGTGCTCTCGGCCTATATCTGTAAGTACCTCTACATCAGGGGGATTTACACATGATACTGATACTGCTAAACTCGCTGAAGTTTGAGGAGTTGCGTGAGCCTAGGAAAGTCTGCCATGCTTATTGTTATGACATGCGTAAAAAAAGTAACAGTTGTAGCAGGTTGCTGCTACAGTTATGAGTGGAAGAGTAAACAGCTTGAGATTTTTAACTTACAAACCATTGGTAAGTTAAAAGTTTACAACAGAATGTTGTCAACATTGTGCATGATAGTCAGCCATTACATTATCAGCGTACTATTTATGGGGAATTAGCTGAGCGCAACTAAGTTGAAAAAGACGTGCGTAGCCTATTTGTTCATGACATACTGTATCTGGTCGACAGTTGGGAAGTTATGGGCGCTGTTTGGCCCCTGGTGCCTGCTAATTTTCACCCTTGGTGGGGTGGAGGAGGGGGGTAAGCGGTGCTAAAATGCTACCAATTCTTGTACGCTACAGTGGACAGATGGGAGTACGTACTATACTGTATGTACAGCAGATAGATAAGAGAAGAATGAAGTCAACAGTAATCTATGCAGAAGCGATATTCTCCCTGTCAATCATAATAACGTAAAATGTTTGGCAGAATGTGAGAATGAGGGATCATAATTTTGCTAGAAGATTCAATTATAATATGCCATGAGCAATACCTATACATCATCAAACATTGCCTTCTAATTAAATACTTCAAACCCTGAAGTCTAGTCTTTGCTCTCCATTTCCTTTTATACTTCATCCACTTACAGATCAACAGATATTTCAAAACAAAAGAAGGGATATCTGTATAAAATTAACACCCAAACAGTACCATAAATATGTACAGAAGAACAACAACGGTCCACAAACAGATAATACTTGAGTTTACATTTGCTGTTTATCTCTTCAATGTTATATCACAAAATGACTCAAGAAGCATTTTCTGCTCTAGAACACACACACACAAACACCCAAACAAAGAGAATGGAAAAACTAAGCTTCTGCATTGATTTAGTTAGGGTGTGTTCAATGTGGATAACATATGAAGTATTGTCTATTGACTAACAAGTAACGAGTGACTAATTAATAGTTTCAAGTCATCGAACATTTGCCGTTGGGTGCCAACTTGAGGAGAATTTTACCAAACCTACTTTACCAAGTACTGCTCAAAATGTATTCTTAACCAGTGTTATAGATCATATAAAAGTATTAATAAACAGGAATATTATGATTAAGAAATATCAAAACTATAAACATTAGCATAAAGATCATGTCACTAGAAAGGTTAACAAATGGTTAATGATTGCAACTGAATTCTGATCAAGCACAAGTATAAAGACCCTCTCCAAAAATTTGTTTTCACAATCTAATCGCTAATTAGCGAGGACTTAACGATTGTATTCGAAAAGACGATTCTAAACACATTGGCACCGTACATTGTTGCACAATACTGTAGATTCAATATTGAATCGTTACTGTACAGTAGTTCCTTTATATGCAAAACGGAAAATTTCTAAGCTTTCATAATTTTCTTTCTTAAAATTTTTGACAAGAAATCTGGCTAGTGGCTTGAGCTATTTATTAATGAACCACATTGTCATGGGATTTCAGTGTCAAAAATTTGCCATAATCAACAAAAATTGCTGCTTTAGGGAATTTATCTCAATGGATAGTTTGACTTGTTGAAGAAGAAGACATACAGTAATTTACATAAAGGGAAAACAGGTACTATAGATTACGTTGGACTGTTGATTACGTTTGGAGTGTTGATTATGTTGGACTGTAGATTACGTTTAACTATAGATTACGTTGGACTGTAGATTACGTTTAACTATAGATTACGTTGGACTGTCGTTATTGGGAACTGTTGATTACAGTGGACTGTTGATAACGTTGGACTGTAGATTACATTCGACGGCACACAGTACATACTGTACAGTATATGTTGTCTTAATTGCTAGAAACGTACATTCTTTTCAATCATACGTTTGGAGTGTTGATTATGTTGGACTGTAGATTATGTTGGACTGTTGATTACGTTGGACTGTTGATTACATTGGACTGTCGTTATTGGGAACTGTTGATTACAGTGGACTGTTGATAACGTTGGACTGTAGATTACATTCGACGGCACACAGTACATACTGTACAGTATATGTTGTCTTAATTGCTAGAAACGTACATTCTTTTCAATCATTTCCAGAAAACCATAAAGTTCTAAATATTGAAAGTTTTCACAAAACTGAATGAATGTGGTACATTGCATGGCGACTTGAACATTCATATGAGTTAGTTAATACTGTCCAAATGTCCAGCAGTGATATCCAAAGCATTTCCAGGTTTTCAAGTTATTTGAATATGTGTGTCTTGATTGTTCAGTATTAGGCACCATGTCCAAAAGTAGGACCCCAAGGTGATGCAGCATTGCTGCGGGGGCTGCAGCACTGCTGCAGGTCTGCAAATATGTTACATTGTGTGATATTGTTATTGACGGATCCTAGTTGAGCAGGACTTTGCAGCTGCTTGCAGCTTTTCGTATTAACACAATGCCTTAGTGAACATCCCACTTATTTTTCAGTGAAAAAGTTAGTTTCCATTTAAAAAATATTCTACTTTGCTTGATACAAATGATAGAATAATATCTACTGAGTCTACTGAGGTGATGACATGCTAAGAGCCAAATGAAACAATAATTACTTGTTGGATAACAGTTTAATACTTCAACTTATAAACAAATGCTCAATCTTATCTTTGAGTAAATAATCGGAAGGTTTGATAAACTTGCTGACCATACTCAAAGCCTGCCAAAAGTCTCAAAGCATCTAGACCATTAATACTAAGTATATAAAGTTTCCTGTAGAGTATGTTTGATCTAGAAAGATGTTAAAAGCATAAACACTAATCAGCTGCTATTGTAATTTATGGTCATTTTTACTGCTGGTTAGAGCCCTGCAGTATGCCTGGTCAGCGCCTCTTTACCATGGTCTGTAAAACTATTTAAACACCTGTGGTAACATACAAACTGTAGAATGACTATATACATATATATGTAGAGTACAGTGTACTGTATGTGACATACAGTATTGCACAGTATATAGTAATAGATTGGTACACTAATAGAACTGTGTAAACTGTAGTTATTGGCAGAAACTACAACATGATGACTCACAAACTCCCAACATGAAGTGTACAGACAGTACAATAAGACATGACTAACAGATACAGTAGGGTCTGAGTTTCAACCGCTTTGTCCATTATTCCAAATGACAAAGCTGGCACGTTTTTGAGTGATATTACTGAACTTTTCAACAGTTTCCCCATTATGTAGGTTATTGTGTAGTTGTATTATAGCCAATATGAAAATATAGTGTACAGTAGTAGTATTATGTATAGGGAATCATATATCCGGTATCGCATCACAAAATGCTGTACAAAATGCAGACTTTCCAACATTGAGGAAAATTTATGAGTGTGATCAGCGGCAGTGGGGGAGGGGTCTAAGGGGAGGGGGTGTCGTATTTTTGACTGCCTAGATGCAAAATGGTGCATTCTTTTTCAGTTTCTCTGAGTAATTTTATATCATCATATATATATTTTTGAACTCAACAAGCATGACAATTCTCAACAAAGACTTTTCTTGAATCGATGAAAGTAATCACTTGCTAACATAATTGAACATTTATATCGGAAATTGAAGCGCACTTCTCAATCTCTAGTACCAACGCCTCTCCCACCCGGCGTTTTCCACCACCACCATGGCAAACGCACTACTCTTGTAGGCCTAAGTGTAAGTACTCAAGACACACACGGTTTTTCGGAGATTGTTTGTGGATTGCGTGTGATAAAGTGCACATAGCGTGTAAGTGTGTGAAGTGCTGGAAATGCGTGTGTCACACACCAAGTCATCTGGTGACCTTGTTACCAACACCCTCTACGTCAAGTTTGCCATACCAGTGTAAACATGTAAAGAAGAAGTTTTCTACACAGGAACTAAAGTACATATCAATAGGAGATGAAAAAAACAACAACAAAACAGAGCCTTTAAAAATGCTACACAAAATTTGAACACTAAAGATATTCCTTGTAGTTGGCTGTGTATGACCTTCTATAACAACCTTGTCTATTCATATAAGTTTACTACTGTTTGAAGTCCAACAATTTACTGTTAAAAAGCTTTTCAAGCAAAATCCATGAACTGTTTCAGCTTTACATGTACAACAAGTTTATGGTACTACATTATTATGTAAATCATGGATATGATAATACTGTCGTAATATTGCTTATCTTCAATAAACTGAGAATGTACAATTTGTGAAGGTACTGACTGCACTTACCACATACTGTAGCACATGCATGGATACTACCGTGTAATACCCAACAACAATGGCCATTGTATACATATCAGTGACATCAAACAAAAGTCTTCTATTTTAATGTTAATACAACAGTCTTAATAGTCTTGTTGATACATTTAAACAGTATGTTTACTTGGCAGTATTAAAAATTACTTCTGACAAATCTAATTTGGCAGGGGTTGGTAGTTGAAAGGCTTCAAAGGCATCCACAAACAATTTTTAGCCAGGGCGGAAATTTGGGTTGGAATCAAGGTGAGGATTTTGAAGTTATTTGGCATTTTTTTTCAACACTGATCTATCAAAGATGATTTTGATTGATTTAGCAATTGCCATGGAGAAGATGAGAAGATTTGGTCTACAGTTGGTGGAAGCAGAATTTTCACACTTTATGACGAACAACTGTATTAAAATCGATTAAATATTACTTCATTTGAAAATTGAATTACTATTTGCTCACTCTCCCGATCCCCCGTAAGAAATTTTGAATGAAATAAATTCACTATTACTGTATGTGGAAAAATAAACCTGATATCATAAGTAGGAAACAATTGATCCATGATTATGCAGATGGGGATCTGTAAATGACCGATAATTTTAAACATATTATTGCTCTGACCGTTTCATGTGTATGTCGTCTCTTCAACAAGAATACTGGAAAGAATTGTTTTAGTTCATGATATCTCAGCAATTATCGCTTTACTATTGACGATATGTTTATAAATGGTGATTACTTTTTTTCAAAACAAGCTGGTGGTGTGATTTACAAATCAGTTTCGGAAGGATTCATTAAAGGGTGTGAAGACTCGCGCAAAAAGGAAGGTCTAATGCCAGTAATTTGACCTAGTTTCGAATGAGGGGTAACAGAAGTGTTAAACATCACCATCGATCCCAAAAAATACACACACAGCTTGCTACCGTCGGTAATTAGACACTAGTGCACAGTCAGTACATACAGCTGTCAATACCCACAGCACAGTATACAAACGATAAAGCGATGGACATCTCAGGTCCAGCTAAAGATAACAAGGTATCACATGTCATTACTGTCTGCATTTTGTAGCGACACGAACAAAACTTCACTTGCAAGCAACAGAAAGTTAACTTTTTCAGATGGCTGCATGCAGTTTGGGGCGAGTCTTCAATGCCTTTAACTTCACTCCTGAATTACCTGTTTCCTTATCTTATGCACCTTAGCCTATTATACTGTACACATTCTTGCACTGCACCTCTGATGACTCCTTCAGGACTGTACATTACATTAACTATTAAAACAACTTTTCCAGTCGGGCAAGTAGTTTCCAGAAATCACTTGCGCTGATAATTTTTAATTGCCCTGAAATTATTGTAATATGCACTGTTGTTTGTTTACACAGTCACATGTGTTTTATCGCTTATGCGGATGATAGTGCTGCTGAACTTTGTGATGATAATGATTATTTGCATCATTGTTTTGATGTTTTCATTCATTCATTAATTTTATTGTAATCTACCTTTCTTGTTGTACATGTGATTGTCATGTCATTACCATGTGATCACTTGTTGAGATCATAATCTATGTTTGTCTTTAATCTATGCTGCAATCTGGCATTGATATCTTTACACCAGGATCGATTCTGAAAAGATGATTATCCCAAACTTAGCTGGTTTAGATATTTACAAACACAAACTTACCTGTCTCCCTAAACTGCACTCTCACTCTACCGAGTGCAGGTCATGTGGCGACCTCGTTACCACCACCCTCTACAGGTGATCGTCCATTTCGGTCTGCCGCCCTCCTCATTCTACCTTCCAAAATGTCTAAAAGCTCTGGAATTACATAGTTTTTGCATTCCTCATTAACACATACAGTAGATCTGGAAAAACTCTTTTGGACTCTATCCAAGGATCCACAGTATTTTCCACATCTTTTACCACACAAAGATTGGATGAGAAATATTCTTTTATTTTGGGCACTTTTGGGGAAACTTCAAAATTTCCCGGGTTTCTCGCTTGCTTCTCCCCCATGCTTTTATTGTGGGTACCAGTTTTGCCATTATGTGTCTAGGTCTTTCACTCTTTCCCTCTTGATCTAAGATATCGATGCTGGTAACAATTTGACATTTAGAAATACCTCCAGCTTCACATCAATTGCTCCAAAAATTCAGTTTCTTGGAAGCTGTTTTTTGGCTCCAGAGGAGGAAACAATATGTCCGAGTCCTGGCTGCAGCATACAAAGTAGCTTTGAGATGTTGCCTTCGTAGGACACAAGTCCTCAAATCCTAAAACTGAAAGCTACTTATTTGCTGAAATACTTTGCCCTCTTCAACTTTACTGTATCTACAGTACTCGAGCATATACTGCCATTGAATTCACATCTCATTATAAGACAATATTACCGGGTAAGCTCTAATATGGGATCACACTTAAGTCATAATCACTGTATCAATTCCCTGACTGGTCAAACTGCTAGCTAGGTCTTTTACTTAGTTAAAAATCTGGAGTCACTGCATGACAAGGGGCACCCACAAAGCCTTAACCTCCTATATAACTCCCAAAATGTAAAAAATCTTAATCCAAAGTCAAAACTGAAGTTAACCATTGGCATTGCTAAAAGAAACCTTCACCTCAAAATTTGCCATATATCATATGGGCCACTGCACAAATCCGGGTATAAACAGCTACCATAATGACATGGGATTATTGTCTAGGTCACACCTTAGTAACTTTCCAAGAAAACAAAGGTTAACAATCTATCTATTCACTGTTGCAAAATAGATTGGTGATCCACTCCAAAAGATGTGGTACTAGAGATTTTTGTTTTGTGTACGTAGACTTATGGGAACGAGTTTATCGGGACCATCAATTATAAATAAATCTATTGAATAGTTATATTTTCTGACACACATCCACTGACACACATCTGCAATAACTGGTTGAAATACTGGTGACCACCAAACATGTAACATTGACAAAATGTATGAAAATCAACAAAAGAGATCTAATTATGTTAAACAATTAATGAATAATCATTTTATTCAGGGTTTCAAGAATCTCTAGAAATGTTCGTACATCACATTCCTTGGGCTGCAGTCTTTGAATAGACTTCAAACACACCACAGGTACTGTAATCATCTACTCTGCACCAAAACCCAATATTTAGTCAATAATTCCAGAATAGTCTCCCATGACTCTCCTACTGTTAGTTGGGTACCTAGTAAAAAGACAGCCTAGCCACATTAAAATGAGATGTGGACTCTGATGCCTTGCTATATGCAAGATGTGGAAATAACATAGATGTCTAGGGCTCAACAAAACCTATGCGCCGGGTCCCTGCTACTGTATTCAGGCTCCCCTCCTTCACGGCCAAGCCTGTTGGGCTACCAACATCCAAATCTGCCAACTTCCTTCCATGCACAATACAGTACAAGATCACTAGAGCTGTATTACACAAGTGCACAAAGCATTTAATTAACTTGAACATGTACACACTGATACCTGTCTTGTATTTGCAAAAATGCCTGACAGGAATCCACCATATGTTTGACACAATTTGTAAACATCCCTCACTCAGACCTTCAAACAAAGCACCCACAATGTAAATACCTTGTGATGTTGAAAAATGTTTGATACAAACTACATAGAGTAGCCTATCACTCACATGCAGTGTTTCTGGGGTTCCAGTGAGATAAAAGTTATAGCACATGGAAAATCCCTACCAAATCACTCCAAAACCTTTTTGGTCCTATAAAGAACTACAAAGAGCATCATGTATGCAGTTTTGATGCTTTAGAAACCATCAATGACTGATAAAAAGATCTTACTTTGAGAATCAAGTTTAATTATCACAATTTGCTGCTGGTTTGGTTACCAAGTATTTCAAGCATGGAGCACTTATCATGTTGGCTAGGCATAGTTGTCAGTATAGCGAGCTTACAGTAGGAAAGATTTTTTTATGTTTGGAGAAAATGATTTCATTTGGCTTGGTAAACATACAGTGTAGTTAAATTCCTTAGTTAGGAGACCCTTGTGTCTTTCCACATTAAATCAGTTTTGTTCATCACACAATGTCATTTCTTAACATTTTTGCAAAACGTTGCCACTTTGTTTGATTATATTTTCTACAAGACTTGCAGCCTCAGTGTTATGTTACAATGTTGAAAGTAGTTGTTCAAACAGAGCTAAATATTCAAAAGAAGAAAGGGGAGGGATAGACTAGTAGTTTTCCAAATAAATCACAAACACCAAGTTCCTGCATATGTGTTGGTTGGTGGGGATATGATCTAAAATAAAGAATCCTAAGTGCAATATAACGCAATGGCTTCTATCCATTATCATCACATGAAATGTCAGAAATGTTCCATGACATAAATGTGACGAAGAGTACATAATTTGGGTTGCATATGGATTTCACACTAACAATAACGCCCTCTGGAAGCAAATTGCGATTGTGTATGCTGTTTACACTATGGATACGAAGATGCAAAAAGTACATACCACAAAACAAGACTTAGGGGAGTTAGTCTACCTGAAATTGATTGTTAGCTTACGACTAATAATATGTGAATCCATCCGAATGTCGAGCTTAATTACCGAAACAGGAAAACATCTTTCATTCTCTGCCATAATAATCATCAAGTAGGTTAGCAGTTTACTGAGTGCACAGTGTTATATAATGCCTCATTCTGTTTACAAACAGTAATTACTTTAGCACTAATTCCTGTGGAAAAGAAGTAAATCATCATAAGGAACAAGTCAAGAGTGAACAAGATGGTTTTGGCAGCTTTGCAATGCATCGGTTTGTTACTTTGTTAGTATAGTTTAGTATGGTTTATAATGGAATACAGTATTATAACACTAGCTTCCACTGTTCCAGTGTCCATTCTAACTTCTAAGTTAGGCTAGTATTAATTATTATAACTTGGCAGTAATGTTTAGCTATGTGTAGCACTAGTTTACATAGATGTTACATGATACAGCCTAGGCCTAGCTTGGAATAATTTATTTTACTCCAGCTTATTTGTAGAGGCCTAGGCCTACTTATCTTGTATTTGTAACTTAGCCAAAACGTAGGCCCGGCCTAACCATGATAGTATAATACTGTTAGGCCTTGTACTTGGTCAACAGCAGGCCTAGCCTAGGCACTAACTTTGTGTTACTCCAACATGCCAAATCAAAGGGCAGATAACTCACAAAGGGCAGTGAATTCAACGATGACAATCGTCTGAAAGTAGACCGGATGAATTTCACAAATTACGAGCACATACTCTGAACTGGATGATGGCCATCTCTTGCCTGGTGAAAGAAAGAAACTGAATATCACACAAAAATGACAGCTATTTGACATTCGCAGGTGTCCTTTGATGTAACAACAGGCATTTGTGGTCGCGGAGGAGGGATAATCATTAAACGTATATAAAGTACGTATATATCTATGTAAACATACCTTAAACGGCGCCCTCAAAAACACAACAATGGTTATCATATAAAGATCACCGTTGACACAGTTGTGACAATGACAAGAACGCTTTGTCTGGTTAAAAGGACAACCTACATGATAGTCTAACAACAAAATAAGGTTTTGGAAAGGCGCCCCTCAGTAGTCCAGAATTAGGTCTTAGAAACATCGACGAAGGTTACCGGTAGTGAAATTAGTATCTCATCCCTACATGAACTGTAATGGGGATGAGACATTGCACTGTATATATGCAAAAGTGATAATGAACTTTCTGCTCACCTCACACCCCTTGCTTGAGGCACTCTCCTGCATCATGGTTGGGTACCACAGGGTGACACAACAACATGGGGCGTACCTACCAATTTTGAGGTGGGGGTAAACAAAATAATATTTGTACGTGCGAGTATAGTGTGTGTGAACAAAAGGTGTGTTACGATGAAGGTTGATTGAACATCGGTGGGTGTGTGCATGGGCATATGATCATGGAGCTATAAACTATGATATAGCGCCTGCGTAACGCATGACGTTATAAGGTCAGAATAAGAAAACAGAATTTTCATCACTTAATGGATACCAAAATGACAAATTGGCTAAAACCCTCAAACCATATGGGATATCAGACTCAAGTTTACAGCGCAATAATTGCTGTCAAAGGTCACATCTTCGAAGGAGGTCAAAGGTCAATTTTGGCCAAGTTTGTGCAAAAAGTCTGCCACAAACACCTCTTAAACTGGAATACTGATGGACTTTAAATTGGTAGGTGTGTGCATGGGCATGTGTTGTAGTGCTCGTCGACTAAATAATAATAATAATAATAATAATAATAAACACTTTAAAAGCGTCTGTATCCGACAGGAGTCGCACATGGCGCTTTGCAAAAATAATGACCAACAATGAAACAAACAATTAAAATAGTGATACTATGTGACCTGGAAAGATAGGCCTTAAATTCAGTTTGTTTTGAATAGAATCATGGTATTGGTAAGCTTATGTGAAGGTGGTAAACTGTTCCACGCTTTTGCTGCAGCAACACAGAAAGTGCTACAGCCCCATTTGTATGGAACGCCGAATGATGTCTGTTATCATGTTGTTGTCTCCTTTGTGTTGTTGTCTCGATTAGTTGTCTCCTGTGATGCTGGCGGCGCTGTTCGCTTTTATGCCTCAAAATACGTAACCAATTTCAAAGAATTTAGTGCTTCAGAACTAGCCAAAATGTCCGAGAGAGACCGACTAGCCCATCTTGTAGGGCAGAACCTACGACAGTCTTTCAAACTAAAAAAAAGGTGGTCAAGTTACAAGCACGTATACCTAGCCTAACGTTAGGTATATGAGTCTCTCGAGATCAATATTCTCAAATGATGCAGACAAGTCTAACAACACCAAGAGTGTGATCTTTTCCTTGTTCGTATAACCTAAATAGTTGAAATTTAAAAAAAAGGTGCAAGTTTGCATCTAAACGTGCAACGTCCATTTATACCAAAAATGTCTTAAAAGAGACTCCTCTCACGATTACATAACATCTTATAGTCCCATAACCAAAACTTTCGTTGCGCCCATAGGCCTATGTAACTGATTCACTTAAAACCGAGAATCCTCTAACGCATTTCTGAAAGGCTTCGACGCAAATCACGATAAAAAAAATGGCATCACTTTTTTTTAGTATTCTGACACAAAAGGGTCGTAATGACTATGTTTTAGAAATTATACCGAATATTAATTTCAGTTCGATAAAAAATGGTATTTGTAGGAAAGCAACAACAATAATATTAATATTAATAATGATAATAACAATAATACATCTATATAGCGCAAAAATCTGCGGCCGAGTATTCTAATGCACTTTACAATAAAGAGAACAAAAAAATTAATTCAAAGCAATACGATAAAAGGGTATACTGAAGGGCGTAGGAACCGGGGGCTGGGGGCGCCAGCCCCCCCCCCCCCCAGTGAAAAATATGGGGGGCGGAAGTATCATTCCGCCCCCCGCTCCGAAAGTCAGAAAACCCCTTTTTCATTTCCAAATGAGAAAAAAAATCTCATTTGGAGCACCAAATTGCATCTAAGGCCAGGTGAAAATGCAAAATTATTTACAAAATGGAGTGGGTGTTTGAAGTGTGCTATATTGCACCAAATTGCATTTGAGGCCACCTGGAAATTCAACAAAATTCCAAAGGGGAGGGGGACACCCCCTCCCCTTATGATAATGACTGCGCTAATTAAAGTTTCTTTGTTCATAATTAAAGAGGGAGATAATGATGATTGTAAGTACGTAGAAGCAATCTCCATCAAAATAAAAAAAAAAACGGAAATAAACCAATTTTTGTATTTTATGACTTTTACATACTATAGATAGTCTACATGCAAAACTACGCCTACATATATAAAACCTTCCGAGGTTGGTGTGAAATAGTTGCAGTGATTCAAATCCTTTGAAAACTACATCGGACAAATTGAGCGGATATTTATTGCATGTAGACCTAATAATGCAACGTATAAGTTACGGACGGTTTTATTATTCGAAAACCAAATCATTCTGTTAGAATCATTGCCCATTATTTCGTGGAAACAATAACATTTTTGACCACAACCGTTAACCGCGAAAATGTATCAGAGACATCGTGGAAAGGCATGCACGTATGCCATTTGGCGGTTAATGTTTGCCTTTACTCTCTATCGCAACTCTGTGCATACTTCTCAACTCTTTCGATCTCGTGTTTTTAAGGAAACAGCCAGATTGTTTTGGAGAAATCACCGAATTTTTATTGTCCATTATGGCGGTTTCCAATATGACCATTGGATTTGTTATCGTGGTCAGAGATGGTTTCATTACTTATACTCAAATTCCAGATAATGTACCATGGTATTGTAGCTAGGAAAGTTTTGTGATTACGTAATCGACCTGTCACGGTCGTAAATCGACCTCAGGCTCAGCAATTAGCCTGCATAGCTTCTTAACACCATTAGGCTCTTTGTGTAAACACTGTTTGGAAATATGTTCATGTCTACAGTGTAGTTAATCATACAACGTTCACACAAAGATCCTCATATAAGAAAAAATATGTGGCAGGCGTTGCAGACTAATTGGTAAAAAAGAGGTCATTTTACGACCAAGGCAGGTCGATTACGTAACCTCAAGAAACTATTCCATGATAGCGTGCTATAGTTGGGGTATACAGCAGACCTTGAAGTCTTGATAAACTCTTTCTATACTCATCCGTTCTAAGCCACCGTTTCGTGAAATGATTTGAAAGCATTGCGAACCGTAAGTTGTTAACATTAACAGTTTTCGTCTATTTATCAAGTGTGCCATTCATCGTGCGTTTATAGTTTACAATGTGACAGGAACCTCGGCAAGTGTTGTGATGGAATTTTGGAGTTACATTGCATTATACAGTATTATACAACACCTAATGATATTCCAGCCATTTGATTGGTCAATTGCTCGTCGATTGCATGAAAAATCCGCTCTATTGCACTCTATGTAATAGAACCATGGGTTATACTTTTTGATAGCACTTTTTTCAATGGTAAGATAGCAGAGAAACCTGTCTGTTCAAAACAATCTGTTGCATGAGTGCATTTTACATCCAATTATATCCAAATTTGAAGGTGTTGTATAAAAAAAAAATAATGAAAGGTTTCCATTCGTGCAATAGTGCAAATATTTCATTCGTTGAAAGATGTAATTTGTTCCATTCAACTCGGCTGCGCCTCGTTGAATGGAACATTCCATCTTTCAACTCATGAAATATTTGCACTATTGCACTCATAACCATTCATTATGTGTATAATATGTGACAGGAACCTCGGCAAGTGTTGTGATTGAATTTTGGAGTTACATTGCATTATACAGTAACAGCTGCTAGTCGAATCATGTGATATATCCGATCTTGAACACAGCATATAGGAAGAGGGCTTTGCGCATGCTCAGACGATAATAACACAGGGAACATGAAAACGTATATATGATAGCTGTACGATGAAATGCATAAAATCATTTAACGGTGTATCGGTATATCATTCAATTTGCATTTCACGTTGAATATTGTAGTATGAAATTCAGCTGCTCACATAAAGATAATGTTCATGACAACATACTTCGTTACCGTACACTTCACCAACCTACACAAACACACACAGGTGTGTTTTACATTCAGACCGAGGACGCCATTGTTTCCCCCTATTGTTCAAATCCATGTACCCTAACCCTAACAATACCCCGAACAAAATAATTCGTCTGAGGACGTGGTGATTCTTCTTAAATGATGTCTAAGGACTTGGAATTCCTTTGTTCATGTCCTCAAACAGAATATATAACAAAATAAAATAAAACTTTTATCAAACTGCTTATCCACTAGAGAGCCTGTGTAATACTGAATGTGTAAAAGTAAGAGGGCCTGACGTTTCGATCCTAGCAGGATCTTCCGAAGATCCTGCTAGGATACTCTTGTATTTATTGGTTTAGCCTATTTGATATGTTTATTTAATGTCTGTACATTGTATGCAAGCCCAGTTCTTTGGAGGATACATAGAGAATAATTTAACTGGAACTAATGATTATTGCCGTAGTATTTTGAATGTATTTTCCCTTACTTGTTACATTTAGTCTCTTGCTCAATATGAGAAACAGAGAGCATGTGTCAACCCTCTTGAATAGCTTCAGGCATCAGTTTGCTCTTTCAGGAGGTACGAGGGACTGTGAGCGATAGCAGGGCCCTGACCTTGGGGAGGAGGGGCGGGGAAGGGAATAGCAAAGATTTTGGTGGCAATTTAAGCACACTTAACATTGTTCACCCCCCTCCCCTCAAATCTAAATCCTCCCCCTCCCCTCAAATCTAAATCTTGATTCAGGATCACTGCTAAGAATGATGAATATATGTGGCAAGGTAAGCAAACAATTTTCAAAACAGACACATACATGTTAAGAGCTCCACCATAATGTTTAGAAAGGCTTCTCCACGATAATCTTCAGAAAGGACCATCATGGCTTTCAAAACCCATAGCATTAAGATTTTATTCACAGTATTAAAAAACACACAGAGAGACAAAACACAGGAAAACAATCAAATTTCATTGATATCAGCAATTGTTGTTTTGTTTTTTTCATTTTATTTACCACAACCACATATTATGCTTTATGCGTTACATAGGCAAAAAAAATATAGTGATTGTTGCCATTTTTTCATATTTTTAAACTTTATGTTTTTTTTGGTTTCTGTGACACTCTCTGGTCGACAGATGACTAGTTTTAACTCCCCTTTTCTCTTCTTTTTCTTCATCAAAGCATGCATTACATTCCAGCATAACTCAAAACGGAAAAAAAATCTTTACAAAACAAGTTTGGACTATTTTTCATTAAAACAAGATAACAATCAGAACGTGTTGGACCATTGGCAAAATTTTGCACAAAAAGGATATGGAAAAAAAAAAACAAGAGGAAAAATGATAAAAAAATGATATTAAGAGAAACAATTGTTTTAAAGCTGCATCTGAGGTCAGAGGGTAGTGAATGTTTACAAGTTGCATCTGAGGTCAGAGGTCATCATTAATAAATAGATGCGTGGCAGGTTACTTAAATAATTCTTAAAGTTCATCAGCTCTCTGTAACAAAAGAATATGCTGTCCTGTGAAGATATTTATCAACACATGTCAAATTCTATTTATCTGAAAATTACAACTTTTTTTTTCTTCTCAAAACTGATAGCTCCTCACAAACCACCAACCTAATACTGGTTTAAGATAAGTTTATTTCTTCATAACAGTGGTCATCTTTTATGGTGATGTCTGCTTTCTTTCTGTATTTTGTATTGCATGGTACAATCTCTCTCTACCACAGGTCTATAGCAGATGTAAGGTTCACCCTTTGGCATGAAAGATAAGTGAAGAGTTATTTATTCTATGAATACCATAAAACATAAAACCATAAAACTCCTGCTTAAACCATTCAAAAGATTCAATATTTAACTTACATTTGAATATGATCGGGTTAAGATCGAAAAGTCTGACCAGCCTACTTTTTACACTATAACTTTATTAAATTGATCTTTGTTAATTATGCTATAGAAATTGGAGGGGTGGGTAAGGGGAGGGGGGTGTTCCTGTTATTGACCTGAACCAAGTTTTGATGTCACTGTGGCCTTATGAGTTTAGGACATTTATTGATTTCCCCTCTCATGCTAATCCACTGTGACATAATCCTGTAATTGATAGGCTCAATATCTCTGTGACATATTTCCTTGTATAGATGACCCACAGATGTCCCAGCTATATTCAGAGTCTACCTGGGATTGACTGATACCAGGGTCAATATCAATGACTGATGCATTGAGGAAAGGTTATCAACTTAAAACAAGCAACTAACATGTTGTACTTCATCAAAAGGGTCAAGCTACTGCCTACAATCCATTGCTGACCGATATACCATGCCAACTGTGATAGGCTTAAACACCCTCCCCCCACCACCCCCCCCAAAAAGATTGGAAATATTATATAACTGCCTTTCTATAAATGAAATTACCCTGGGGTTTTATGTGCGACTCAAACCAAGAATAAATTTAAAGCTATATTGTTACTAACAGCTAATCAAATCGAATCTGGAGGTCCTCTCCCAGTAAATTTTTTTTATCCAAAATATGAAAGGTCAAATGTTGCATTCTGAGGCAAATTTACACTACAAATTAAGTCTAAAGCAAAGGTTGTGCTGATTGCTATAAAATAACTACTTTCGAAATTTTTGTGTGAAGATAAGCAAGGGGGTAGAAATTGGACGGGGGGGGGGGGGGGGGGGGGGGGAATGGTCTGTAGGGGGGGATGGGGGGGGGGGAGGGTGATGTACACCCCTCACAAACCCCGGGATCCACATCTGATGAAATGATGAAGACGTTCTTGTGCCTTCATACAAATCACTGTTTTGTCAAATTAATAATCGATTGTTAATTTGCAAATGAGTTTTGCACACAAAAACTCAAAGATTTTTTTTTTCTTTTTCTTGACAGCCTTTAGAGGACATGCCCAATGGTTGTAAATGTAAATCAATAAATATCGGGAATATCAGGAATATTCAGCTACAACTTCGAAAGAGACCAACAAACCACGACGTAACGCTGTTAGTCGCTGCAATCTTGATTGGCTTTCAAGAGTTTGAATGTTTTTTATTGTGAAGTTTATTTTCATAAACTGGTGATCCCAAAGTGTATTTTTTTTTTCTCTTTCTAAGTTGAATGTCGTTAAACACTCAAAATGCTGTAACGAATGAATTGCTTAATTTCAGAATTATAGTACAAATGTGTGCAAAACTGTATGACAGACAGACACAGCATGAACAGAAGAAGAAGAAAATCCACAAAAGTCAATGTGAACTCACTGCCATTCATATTTTACACGGATAAAGAAATAACTAAATCACTGTTTCAAGTCCAAGTATTTACCATATGAATCGTAATCATCTCAACTATCTGCAAATTATTCAAATGATATCTTAGCACCGGATACCAGATACTAATGTCAAATACAATACTAGATATCAAATACCAGATATCAAAAACCAATACCAGATATTAAACACTAATACCTGATATAAAACACCAATACCTGATATCAAACACCAATACCTGATATCAAGCACCAATAACAGATATCAAATACCAAAACCTGATATCAAATACCAATACCAGATATCAAAGAACAATACCAGATATCAAATACCAATACCTGATATCAAATACTAATACCAGATATCAAACACCAATACCTGATATAAAACACCAATACTAGATATCAAACACCAATACCTGATATCAAATACCAAATATCAAATACCTAATACAACTATATGATATCAAATTTTAATACCTGATATCAAATATCAATATCCAATACCAAATCTGATGTGTAATATAATCTGATGTGTAATATCGATATCTGATATCTAATACCAATATCTGACTTCAAGCAATAATATCTTATGAATAACTTATCGAGTTATTTGGCAACAATTTCTGCTATTTTTAGTTTTTTTTTGGCCTTTGATGACTTCTTTCCATTGTGCTTATCTTGGCTTGAACATGTAGTGCAATACATGTAAAAGACTAAAGTTCATAAGGTTTTGGAACAAATAGGCTAGTTTGCCAAATAATTGTCTTTCACATACAAACTTCCTAGAAACATTTTTTGCCTAATTGAATCCCTCCCCCCCCCCTCCCCCTAATGTCAGGGAACTATTCAGATAGTCAAAAACCACAAATGAAATTACTTCTGTAAATTTTAGCACAATAAATTTGGAGGCAATAGGAACTGATTCTGTAATTGTCAAGGTGTGTTACATATAATGTCCTGCTACTACTACTGGCTGTATAGCACTCGGCAATCACACCTAGCACATTTGTGTCAGTGAATTGCGGTCACAATCTATGTCTGGTTTTTAATGTTTTAGAGAAAGGATAGCAAAGGCAGTACTTGAAATTTTTTAATGTACTTGCATAAATGATGTACAAATAATCC
>KN882809.1:0-13159 GCA_000934455.1 Apostichopus parvimensis
ATCTTGTGTTTGTTTTTGCTCATTTTTCTTGCTTATTGCATTTCTGTAGACCGCAGCACTGCTCTCTGCCTGCTCTCCTTAATGTGTCTGAAAAGAATGCCTTGTTTCTTTGGTAACCTGCATACTTTGTAAAAACTTCTTCTGTTTGTGGAACTTTCCTATATCATGTTTGTTGAAATTGGATCTTGTTTTCAAGTGTACCACTGAAAGGTAAGGATGATGTAAGAGGTATTAATTCTTGTGGATGCTGTTAAACAGTCGCCTGGTTAGGAGTGTGTGTACAAAAAAAAAACATGTTTAAAACTGGGTACAATTGTGAGGACTCTCATCTGTTGTTACAATTTTCTTGATATTTATCAATAACTTCATACTTTTCTGCTTCATGTCAGACCATTAAGAAATGCTATCTACAATTACTCTGTAGCAGATTGCCTTTGTTGCATCCAATCACAAACACACTAATGTTATGAAACTTGAGGTAGTGTATAAATAGTGTATGGAATGTGACACTACTGTAACATGTGACCAATTTTTTGTTTGTCCTCCAATGGTCAATGCAGAATCTTTACAATTGGTGATGAGGTGGTGACTCCATGAATAATATACACAGAGAGAGTTAAAGATTGTACAAGAGCATGCAGGCCTTGAATTTCAAAATTTTAGCCAGTTTGCCAATAGAATGTCAGTGCCCTTAAGGAAATACTACTGCTTAAGTCAAGTAATCAATTAGTTGCTTATGACGTTTGATATATATGGAAATCATGCCGATTCTTTGACTGATATTTGTTAACTGACTTACCATATGTTTATACTCTAAGTGCCTACTGGCTCAAAATTGTGCCAAACAGCAGTATCCACTGGCAATTTAGCTATAGATAGCCCAAATTTTAAGGCGTGGCAGGGCCCTAAGAAATTGCTAGACTTGCCATTGCCTTTTCATAAGATTGTTGAGAACTATCTGTCACAAGCAGAGTGGAAACCCACTGTAGAAACCCACTGTAGAAACCCACTGCAGAAGAGATGCTTCAAACACAATTGGCTCTTTCTGATTATGATTTCTACTCTAAATTTATCTGCATAGTCATTTTGACTTTGACACAAAAGTCTTGCTGTGGATCCACTAGACTTGGGTTTGTAGAGAGGAAGATGTTTTCTTTTCCTCGTACAGATGTAATCCAGAGCATTAATCTGCATTTATCATCCCTCCTTCTCAGGTGGGAAATGAATGTAATAATTGCCATGAGACGTTCGTCAAAATGATGATAGACATTGACTGCAAACTGGTTTACCCATTCATTTAAAGGGATGATGCTTGATTGGTACCACAAGACTGTCAAGACTGATATTTGTTTTTTCCGTCATGCAAACCGACGAACACTAAAAGTGACACAAGCTTACCAATGTCATGTTACGAAATGTGGACAGCTGTATTGTAATTTTCTTAATGTTACAATAGAATGGCCATGTGTGGATGATTAGCCCTGAGACCTACAGGTAAAATCTATTGCAGCTGCCAGCTGTTGTCTTGTCCATCATGATTCAGTTTGATACCTTATCCTTTCTACCAACAGGTGGTGGTGGAGGCGGTTGCTTCACTTGCGGGTCAACAGACCATCAGAAGAGGGACTGTCCCCAGGGTGGAGGAGGTGGGGGTGGTGGAGGTGGTTGCTTCACTTGCGGGTCAACAGACCATCAGAAGAGGGACTGTCCCCAGGGTGGAGGAGGTGGTGGTGGTGGAGGCGCTTGCTTCAACTGTGGGTCAACAGAGCATCAGAAGAGGGACTGTCCTGATGGTGGAGGCGGTGGTGGTGGTGGAGGAGGCGGTAAGTTACATAAATGGTTTGCATCTATATAGTTGTCCTTTACCAGTGTAATTTAGGCAGCACAGTGGAGGAAAATCAGATTTCACATTGTCTTTTACTTGTTTTGCAATTAGTTGCTTAACCTGCAATGTCTTTAGTGAGTGAACTTTGATGTAATGTAATGTAAATATATTCTTGTATAGGGCACTACGCAAGATGCATCTGTGCCCTTTACAGACGATCTATACTATACAATACAATATAACAGTAGAAACTAAAAAATATAAGATCATAAAACTGATAATAAGTACCGGTAAAGCATAAAAGTTATAAATCAATATGTCTACTACTTAAATCATTAAAAGAAAATGATCCAGTCAATAGTGACCAAATAGTCAATATTATCCTCAACAACCAATAAATCATTTAACTTCAAATAAACTTGGTCATAAAGTATATGTTATTATGAACTGTATATTGTTTGGATACTTGATGGAATGATAATAAAAAAAATAAAATAAAATAAAATTAAAAAAAAAAAAATCCAGTAAATAGTTGTCAGTTAATCCATGTTTGAAGTCAAAGGAAGGACTGAAGTTGAAATTACAATCAGCTGCTGTTTTAATCAGCTTTTTGAATTTCATTTGACAAGATATTTGTTATGCCGTTGGTTGCTAAAAAATACCCCACAACAATGTTATTCTTAAGTCTTACTAAGTCTCATTTCTAATAATCAAAGAAAATGTCAAAACTAAGATATCAATTTCCAGTTTAAGTTTGCATAAATGTGCTTTGCTGATGTGAAGAAGGGGCTGGGAGACAATTTGTTGTGAGACAGTAGAATTATAATTACTCACTTGTAAAACCCTCTACAGGGAATAAATTAGTTCCTCAAATTTGTATAGCAGTTTTGAAGGGCCCTGAACATTTTGTTACAATATGTAATGGTTCCTGTGTGTACAAAGACTGTTGTAAATCTTTGCACTTATAGAAAGCAAGCTGCCCATTTTGCAATAGCATTTTGCTGGATACAGGATAAATTATTCCCTGTTCTAGGATATTTCTTCAATCAATCAATTGTAGCCTTATTTTGAGTTATACATGGTGTATTTGGTAGGTTTGTTAAAATTCTTCACTCACAAGAACAAAAGCGTCTTTATAAAGCATTAAGCCATTTGACTATCTGTCATAGCATAATATGCTGCATGCAAATCAAAATGGATGGTACCTGGAATCTTGTCATCACATGATGTAGGTGGTAACATTCATAAATGTGTTCTTTTTTTGTCTTTTCCCCTCTCAGGGGGTGGTGAGTGCTTCAAGTGCCACGAAAATGGACACTTCGCTAGAGAATGCCCAAATGCAGAAAGGGTCGATGCGGAGAATGGAGATGGTGAGTAATGGAAGAATTACAGGATCTGATACATAGTGTTAATGGTCATCAATATTGCCCCACAGATATATATATATATTTAAAATGGTCACCCATTGGCAAACTTAGGCTCATTAATACTAGCGACGAAAAGTGCCTTTTCGGTAAACTTTGTCAACATGTTACCATTGAGGAAAATACTGATGACCCTCTTGATGTTGTGCATTGATTAGTGTTTGCACAGGGTTATCCAGGTACCCGGCTACCCACCCGACGTGGTACGACAAGGTTCCTAATTTATTACCCGAATCCTACACATAGTGTGATCTTTTGTGGCTTTTTTGATAGTGTGAAAAGCAAACAGAACTTATTGAGGAAGGCTTTATACCTTATCTTACTCCTATTTGAACATGAAATCATTGTCATTGGAGAATATAATTCATCTAGTATAGCATCCAATGTAATTTATTGAAAATCTCTGTACACATGGGGAAACAATTTTTTTCCGGGTACCCGGATACCTGACGGGTAACAGCACACAGGTACCCGGTTCCCGATTTTTGGACCTGTGTAAACTCTAGCATTGATGGGTACCATAGTGATTGATGTTGGGTCACCTCCACTCATACAAGGGTTTGATATTGCGAGAAACTTTCATCAAAAAGAAGGGGAAGAGAAGGGAATAAACATTGGTTTAATGAATCTTTGGTTTTGTCCAAGTGTAACTTCTGGTTATTACCGAATCAATTTGAGGTATTGTACTGTCGTCTTAAGCACAACATTGAGCAGCTCTTGTTGAAAATGATATATTCTGTTGGCTTGTCACTTATCATGCATCTCTTCTCTCTGTCAGACCGCCCAGCAGCGGCAGATTATGTTCCGCCAGAGCCATCTCAGGATGAAGAAGTAATATTTTCTACGATACAGAAGGGCATTAACTTTGACAAATATGATGACATTCCAGTTGAAGTCAGTGGTAAGTTGTTACCGGTTCAAGCACCTGTTCCTTCTCTGCCATATCTCTCGTATCAAATTTGTAATCCCGGAAAGTAAGGCAGCCGCGTCTTCAAACAAATGATCAACTAAAGCTGGTAAAAACAAGGTTATTGAGGTTGGCTGTGTGTTGTAGCGAATTGCAACACCGTCATTAGCTTTACCATACTACAATGGGGTACCCAAGTATGGGTTTTGTTCATAAACAAGGTTATTGAGGTGGGCTGTGTGTAGTAACGAATTGGAACACAGTCATTAGCCGTACCATACTACTATGGGGTACCCAAGTATGGGTTTTGTTCATAAACAAGGTTATTGAGGTGGGCTGTGTGTAGTAACGAATTGCAACAGGGTAATTGGCTGTACCATACTACTATGGGGTACCCAAGTACGGATTTTGTTCATCAAGGCAGCTCAGCAAAAGTGCGACACCATCGATCCCGCAGGCACTTGTAATATCTCGCCTGGATTATGGCAATAGCCTTCTGTACGGGATCACCAATGAGTTGATGAATAAATTACAAATGCTTCAAAACAATGCTGCTCGCCTTGTTGCGAGCCCATATAACACCTGTACTTCGTGAACTTCACTGGTTACCTGTACGTGCAAGAATAGATTTTAAAATTTTGTATCTCACCTCTCTGGCACTCAACGGGGAAGCTCCATTGTACTTAGCAGAATTAGTCCATCGTTACATTCCACCAAGATCACTGAGGTCCCAAAATAAATATTTGCTTGCGAAGCCATCATTTCATTCAACTAACTTTGGCGGGCGAACTTTCTCCGTGATGGCCCCACGATTGTGGAACAATCTCATAGCCAAACAATAGGCACCTATTTCTCCATCCAGTAAGACGGATCTCAAAAAACACAGTTAGACCCTTTATTTGGGAGCGCATTTGAACATTGCCTTGTGCCCTGGATACCTGCGCTATACAAAAAACAGTTATTATTATTATTATCAACAAGGTTTATTGAGGTGTCTGTTTGTAGTAGCGAATTACAACATGGTCATTAGCTGTACCATACTACTATGGGGTACCCAAGTATGGGTTTTGTTCATGTGTTACATCATAAATACATATTTAACTAGGTAAATTACTATTTACTTCTCAAAATATTGATTTTGATCTCAGAATTTGAAAATGTTTTCAATCAGAGCTTACAAAGAACCAGGTAGTGATGCATTCTCACAAAAGTTCAGTGGGAATAAAGCTTTCAATTGATGTATCTTCTGTCCTGGCAGGTAACGACCCTTGTAGATGCATAAATAGCTTTGGGGAGGCTGATCTGTATGACAGCATCGCTGAGAACGTCAGGAGAGCGAAATATGATAAACCAACGCCAGTCCAGAAGTATGGTATACCTATTGTCAGTGCAGGCAGAGATCTCATGGCATGTGCACAGACAGGGTCAGGGAAAACCGTGAGTATTTGTACCACATTTTTGTGATTTGTGAAGAAAATTGTTGAAAATATGTCCATTCTTCAATTCAAGCAGATACCGCATATGATTAGGTTAATATCTCTGAAAACAGGAAAACCAATAGAAATGTTACCAGCGTTAAATTTTTTGTTGTTGTTCTCTGATGTATTAAGAATAAACCTCTGGCTATTTATGTTGCTTTGGTAGGCTGCATTCCTGTTACCAATCCTATCTGGTTTACTACGGGATGGTCTGGAGAGTAGTGCCTTGAGTGCCCAGCAATGCCCTCAATCCATCGTGGTGTCTCCAACCAGAGAATTGGCCATTCAGATATTCCACGAAGCTAGGAAGTTTTCCTATAATACCATGATCAAGTGTGTGGTCATCTACGGCGGTACCAAAGTGCAGCACCAAACATCCATGGTCGAGAGGGGTTGCAACCTCCTGGTGGCGACTCCTGGGCGTCTCTTGCATTTCATCAATAGCGGCATGGTAGGTACCATCAGGTCACTGGAGTAAGATGGATGTGTAAGGCTAGCTCAAATTCAGATGGTTGCAAGATATAACCGAAATGGTTTCTCGATACTTTACTTCACGTTCATAACATAAATTGTACAGCAATGTAAGCCTAAGTCACCATCCACCCAACATAACTGTCCATCACTTGTATAGGGAAAGACTACTGCCACACACAATTCTATGCCACATGAATCGAAGGGGAGGGGTTGGGGGGGTTAGCTTGCACTTGTGAGCGGTGTGATTTGAAATCATCTGTGATTGGAAATAAGACCAGTTGTTATTGCTGTTACAAAACTATCCCCTTTTCTTCTTCACATGTGTAGATCGGCGTCGAGAAAGTGAAGTACCTTGTGCTGGACGAGGCTGACCGTATGCTGGACATGGGCTTTGGCCCCGATATGGAGAAACTAGTCAACAATCCAGCAATGCCGAAAAAGGGCGAGAGACGGACACTCATGTTTTCAGCCACCTTCCCTAACGAGGTACAGGAGCGGGCCGCCGAGTACTTGGACAATTACCTGTTTCTTACCGTGGGGAGGGTAGGGGGGGCCAACTCTGATGTCAGACAGGTGGTGGTTGAAGTTCCACAAGCAGCAAAGAAAGACAAGCTGATAGAGATACTACAGTCTCAACCAGGTAGGTTTGGATAGGAAACAAATTCTCAGCATGAAGGGAAAAATTATAAATATGAATGTATATGGACACCCACTGAACATTGCTCTATATCTGGTATGCTTTGAAAGCATATATACGTTGTAGTTTGTGGAAGATGGAATTTTCAAGCAGTTTTAATGAAGCAGTGTAATCTAAGAAAACAAAATGGATCTGTCATGAGTGCAAATAGTTTATTTTTTTTTTGAGAATGTTATATTTTGGGGAGTTATGTGAAGTTTCTATGGCATTCCAATAATTATATGAATGAACCTCTTTTATTCCTAAATATCTTATGAACCAATACTTATCAACACAAGACGTACATCAGAAAAAAAAAAATCCTAAAGGACTAAAAGTTATTTCTTCTGACCTGAATCGTTTTATTAGGTGGATTATCGTTACCTCTCAATGGTTTAACAGTCCAGATATTTTCACATTGAAGGAGACAAAAATAGTTTTACTCGGAAACCAAATTTCAGAAACATCCAAAAACAATTACACCAAGCTGCTGATACTGTGGTATCATTTGAAACTTATTGGTCGAGTAAGAAACTGATCTGGTCTCAATCAGCATCAGAGGGATATGAGACCCTAGTTTGCTTAACTGAGAGTTTGTAAATTTACATGTCTTCCTAATTTCAAGCGACTCTGATATATTTGTCTCAATTACTGGGACAATATTTTGACATTTGATTGATCTTATCCGATAGAAATGGTATGTTTCTTTGTTGTTTTTGGAGTGGGGGGGGTGTGGATGTCCATAATCAGATCCAAGTTGACTTGAGATATAAAATGGGAGTACACTTTTCTCAAAGCTTTTCTTTAAAAGTACTCACCCTCCCATTTTGTGGTTCCCTGGTGATGGTGGTGGTATAACATGGCAATTGACAGATCTTCACAGTTTTTTTTTTGTATTTCTGCTGTTTCAGAGAATGACAGGACTTTGGTGTTCACAGAAACTAAGCGTGGAGCTGATTTCTTGGCATCGTACCTCAGCCAGTCAGGCTTTCCTACCACCAGCATCCATGGGTAAGGAAGGAGGTTTATGTATTACTTGTTACTTGGTGTCATTGTGAGACCGTCATGTGATATTCACCCATAATGTAACACTTTATCCAACTATGGTTCATGCCTGTTACTGCAACCGCTCAGTTGTTAACCGTTTAATCCATCGCAACATGTACGATATCGTGTCTCGGATGTCCAACATCGTGGTCCCTCTTAAGTCTCGGATGTCCGATATCGTGGTCCCTCTTAAGTCTCGGTTGTCCGATATCGTGGTCCCTCTTAAGTCTCGGATGTCCGATATCGGGGTCCCTCTTAAGTCTTCGGATGTCCGATATCGGGGTCCCTCTTAAGTCTTCGGATGTCCGATATCGGGGTCCCTCTTAAGTCTCGGATGTCCGATATCGCGGTCCCTCTTAAGTCTCGGATGTCTGATATCGTGGTCCCTCTTAAGTCTCGGTTGTCCGATATCGTGGTCCCTGTTAAGTCTCGGATGTCCGATATCGTGGTCCCTGTTAAGTCTCGGATGTCCGATATCGTGGTCCCTCTTAAGTCTCGGATGTCCGATATCGTGGTCCCTCTTCAAGTCTCGGATGTCCGATATCGTGGTCCCTCTTAAGTCTCGGATGTCTGATATCATGGTTCCTCTTGAGTTTGATTCAGATGACTTAGCATAGTATGAGTATTTTTCTATTGTGCAGAGGTTGATCATAAAAAGCAAAATGGTTGTTAGTTGTTATACCAAATAACAACAGATGTAAGATTGTTGATGGACTTTGAATCTCAGCTAAAGGTTTTGGAAAGAAGAACTATTAGACCAGGATGTCAGTTTTTCATTAGTCTGGCAACCCTATCAGAAGTATATCAGTGTTTACTCAAGCCTTATTTATATTGCTTTTTCCATTTGTTAAAAAGTGGATTAGTTATGCAGTAGAATCCCTTTTTGATGCCTTTGCTAGCATTGAAATGAATAATAGATTATGCTTTTATTCATAAATCATTTGTTTATTATTCTCTTTTTTTCCCCCAGTGACCGTGAACAGAGGGAGAGAGAGGAAGCCCTGTCAGATTTTAAGCGTAACCGTGCTAGTGTTCTCGTTGCAACTTCAGTAGCATCAAGAGGGCTCGACATTCCAGCTGTGAAGCATGTGGTGAACTTTGACCTGCCCAGTGAGATCGATGACTACGTCCATAGAATTGGTAGAACTGGTCGCTGCGGTAACACTGGTCTTTCAACAAGCTTCTACAATCCAGAGAAGGATGCAGCCATCTCTAGGGCTCTGATCAAAATATTGGCTGATGTAAGTCATAGTGCAGACTTCTTCTTGGTTTCTTTATTATGATAACTTTTGTAGTACATAGAAACTCACTGGTGCAGTTGCAGAGGAGCTTACATGCATGAGGTGTTTCTTGTAAGAACAAGGATTGTGTTAAGTGTTTTATGAAAGATCCTGTTTGTCAGTAACTATCAGGCATGAGCTTTATCCGCGAATTCGCGGAATATCCGGAAAATATCCGGGCACTAAAACTATTATCCTAACACACTGTAGCATACGCAATCTGGAGCCTATACCGCAATTTTGCCAAATTTTAATTTTTTTTTTTTACCTAAGGCTCATCCCTGAACTATTCAAATACCCATTAATATCATTTAATATCAATAATATCTCTAGAAGGATGATGCCTCTAACATTCACTCAACCAGACTTTCCACTACAGGTCTGTCTGTTTTGCTGGATGACCATGGTTCTTGTGGGATAGTAACTTGCTGGAAAAGGAAATCAAGGGGAGGGGATGTTAGTGCAATGCTTCATAATAAAATCAACTCTAAAAGCATTAAGCAAGCAATAAGTCCAGAAATGCCAGAAGAGACATACTGTATTTGAATAGGTAACAAACACTACTAAGAATTGTTTGATCGTGGTTGATCTACTTGGTCTACAAACTTGAAAGTAGTGGTGCTATGGTTCATCAACACCAGTTAAACCCCCTGTCTTTTTACTGTCCTTGATGTGTTCTACCCTAGGCCCATCAAGACGTGCCAGAGTTTTTGGAGAATGTGGCAGACTCTGCCATCGGTACCTACCATGGCAACACTGGAGGGGGATTTGGTGGCAGGGATACACGCAGTGTAAGTATATTATCATTTCCAGAAATACCAGAGGAATTCACAAATGAATTTAATGATGTTTCGTTTCCTACCAGATTCACTCGATGATAATATCGCAATACTCTACAAGCCTCATGATTGTCCTTTATCTCTTTTTGACAAGCATTTAAGTTTGACATAATAATGTTGATGTTTTCTACGAAAAGTAACAAATTTGACTCCAGATTAACACACATTGCTTTGTGGTAAACATACCTGGAAAGAGTTATTGCTTCTTCCTGAGTGTGTTTGTCGGCAGCATGAAGTACACCAAAAGAAGTGATGCATTTATGCTAGTATAAATAAATATGTGATTGTAATTCAGGCAGCCGTTTCAAGGAATGTGATGTTATACTTGAGGTATTAATGTACTGCTTTCATAATGGGAGATAAAAGGCTGACAAGGTCCTACAGTAAGTCCCAGAGATGTCATGGATGTTAGCTTTCAGTTAACAGAGGAATTTTTTTGTTTTCTTCTTTACATCAGGGTCCAAGGAGAGGTGGTGGTGGTGGTGGAGGTAACAGAGGCAATAGAGATTGGAACTCTGGCGGCGGTGGCGGTCAAGAAAGTTGGAATTCAGGAGGAGGAGGAGGTGGAGGAGGAGGTGGAGGAGCAGCTGAAGATGAAGAAGCCTGGGACTAGTTTGTTAATTTTCTTCGGATGGCTGACCAAGACGGAAAATTTCCAACAAAATGGAGTGAGAGAGAAGAAATCACTTATTGTTTGGAACTGAACCTTAAAAAATTAAAGGGAAAAGCTGCTGAGTTGTAGAGCCATATCCTCCTATAAGTGGATATTCATTGTATTTGATTATTTTTCTTTTCCTTTTTAAAACATGTACTAATAGTTGATTATCATTCTAGTTATGCATCTTTGAACTGTTTATCCTTACTTGTTATGACAAGAACCACAGGCAGAAACACCCACACACTCACACCTATTTAATCTGTGATACAGTCTCTGGCCAAAATTTGCCCACCAAATTGGAAGATCACCACGACACCTGTCGTTTGCTACACACTTGCAACTGTGGCAAAATATCAGCTTAGAAAGTTTTGTGGTGCAACTTTGAATTAAGATGCATTACTTTTTAGGTGACTTGTCATTCTGTGGCTGTTCATGGCAAGATATCTTTGTGACATTGATTTAAGTTGAACAGGAGCAAGAACAAACATTCCAAGTATGAAATAAAAGCTGAGCATAAGAAAAGACTAAACTGTGCAGTATGTGACAGCATACTTGAAGCAGTCCCTGGACAATTTACCTCATTGTGTTGATGGATAGTTTGCATTCCTTTTCCATTACGTGAATGCCAGCACATTACATTCTGAAGGTGTAGCAACTGCGAATAAAATAGTCAGAAAGGATATGTGGTCTGTACTGGATTCTACAGCGTAGATGATGTCCGCATTATCCAGAGTTGTTGGAAATTGAGCCCGGTATTCCTACGATTTTGAAGAAGAGTCCACGTAACATCTGCTGCTTTGCATTTGAGATGTCTTACTGTGACCGTCTGATATTTCTTCAAATGAACAGGACTTGTGGGGAAGTTTTGAAGAACCAAGATTGTTTATCAGAGGTCTTCTGCACCCAAACAAACTGCCTCCCTCAAGGACAATAAGGAATGGACAATATGGCCAAACCTTTGTTAGAAGGCATGGACGATGATACAGTTAAATAGTAACAAGGGATTGCTCAATAAACTGTGGTGCCTTAGTGGGGTGCTAAAATAGAAAGTCTGGAAGCCATGGGGTGTTCCTGGAACTTACATCGGATTAAACAGCTCTAATTTGTGGAACTGTTGTAACAGCTGTACGTTGTGGATGATTTTTAACAGCTTGATCTGCTGCAACAGCTGTGAGGTGCGGATATGCTGCAACAGCTGTGAGGTGCGGATATGCTGCAACAGCTGTGAGGTGCGGATATGCTTCTATGGCATGGATCTGTGGTAACAGCTGTGCAATGAGAAACTGTTGTAACGGCTGTATGGTTGTATCTGTTGCAACTTGCAACGGCCAATCTAGTTTGGATCTGTATTGTGTGGATCTGTGTTTGGCTGTGCACTGTGGATACTTTTAAGTCATATTTGATCTGTTTTAATTGATGTTGAACCTTGAACGATTTTCCTATCAGTGACATTTCTTGTTTTCTAAAGCTATATAGATTGCAGAAGGAAATGTGTGAAATCCCTAAACGTACGAGAGGGGTTTCCTTGAATATGATGACCATCATTGGTATTGTTGCAAGGTTGAAAGGTACTTTTGATTTGGACCTCTTGAATGGAACCAATGAATTTCACAGGAAAGGTGAATTCTTGCTCCTGGATAGAGGATTTTGCCATCGTGCATAGCATATCTATGAATATGTTGATTTTGCCTCGGTGCATATCAGTGAATGGATACCTTGGTACCACGGTGTAACAAGGAAAGGCTCGGAGGGTTGCCCAACAATTTGGCAGGGACCTCTTTGGGGTCTTGGGGGAAAGTCCCGAGAGGTCTGGTAAGATATCAAGGTTCAAGGGATTTCAGGTGCTTAATTGCTGTCAAGAGTTCAATATTGAATTTGTCCTGATTAGAGCAACGAGACTGTCAGAGAGAGAGAGAACTGACTGAAAAAGCAGTACCCAAAACATATATTGCAGGTAATATAGAGGGCTTTCAGTTCAAAATAGGCATTCTCAAATTCACAAAGTTGTGGCCAATCAATGGTCGCAATGAAACTTTAAGGCCAAAAAAGAAAAAGAAAAAACTACAAAGAAGGTAAAAGAAGGCAACAACAACAACAGTTAAATGATCACTTCGCCGAAAGACTTCATTGATCAATCACTCAGAATTATGTGTGAAAATTCTGCCAACAGAAAACCTCATTGATTACGAATTTACGAAACGGGTTGTTTAGCATTCTGAAAATATCTCTACTTGTCACTGTTGCCGCCTTTTAAATGTTGGTTTTCGATTTTATGCAAAAGTACTTGTGTAGAAAAAGTGGAAAGGATTTTGTTTACCAAGCACCAACATTTGATATGAAGAAATGATCCAAATTCACCTTGAAAACTCCAAACTTGAACTCCTATCAGATGCAATATAAACAGTACTACTGTCTTCTCACCCTTTATTCTTGCCCCGTCCAAGAGCCTTCGTCCATTCTTGTCCAGTCGGTCAGTCATTGCCATGGTCTATTATTATTCATCATTGTCTTGAGAAATCTTTTATTTTGTATTACCTTTTCTTGTCTCTTT
>KN882809.1:24326-36999 GCA_000934455.1 Apostichopus parvimensis
CCCCCCCCCCCCTTGGCAAATTTCTGGCTACGCGCCTGGCTGTGTCCAAGAAGATGAAATCTTGAAAAGTTATAAATGATATCAATCTTGTTACAAATGAAATTGAATTCATGACTTGATAATTTAAGTGAACTTATGGTCTCCTTGTTGTATTTTCAGCTGGATTTCGATCCCGTCTGGATGACACACCCTTCAAACCGAGTGACACTGATCTCCCCTGCAACTCCCAACCCTGTCAGAACAAAGGAATGTGCCTGGACATCACAAAAGACATCGGTGGATTTGACGAGAAGTACGTATGTGTCTGCCAGAAAGGTTTCGGTGGCAAAAACTGCGAGGAAGGTGAGACACTATGACCATGGAGCAGGTCCCTAATCTTTGTCAATATTTGAGATCAACTTTTGCGCGAAGCATTGGGAACTGGAAGGAACGCAAACATGTATACTTCTCCGGGCGACGGGAAAAGGGAGGCCTTAAGCCCCCTGATTTTACCCCCCTCCCCCACCCTCGCTGGCAGACAGGATATAATAGTTAGGGAGGGAGGTTTAAGAAGACACTGAGTAGAAATACTTAATCTAAAAAATTAAAAAGGAACTAAAAGAATCAAGTGCCTTCACATTTTCCTCTTTTCTGTGTAATTTTGCGAACAAAATCCAAGCTATTCTTGTTATTGTATCATTCTGCGATCCTTAAAGTTATTTGTTTACTTTTGGTTATTGGAATTTCCAAACGTGATAATGGGTTTTCATGTCTTAAACCTTGTCATCATTACAATGTTTGGCTTGCTATAATATCTACTTTATTTCTCTCGTTCGCAGATCCAAAGTTTACTCTTTAGAACATCAGTGTAGACGACAGAGGCAGTCTTAGAAACTCTTTCCCCGTGACTTCAACATGTTTACTACTGCTGTTCCTCACTGCTGCTCCGTGACATGTGATAAATAAAAACAATTAAGTGGTGGAAGGGAATGTCGGGTATAAATTATGTATGCAGAAAGTAATTAATATGGGTACCGCATACAGTAACTAAAGTTTATAAAGACTGGCAAAATAAGTTAAAATAAGTATGAAATATACCTTGTTAAGGTACGGTTTTTGTATTTTCTTCTTTCCAAAAACTTACATGACAAAATGTCGTAAGGAGGTAATTATTATTCAATAGAGTCCTAGAAATATCTTTTTCCTCTTTGAATATTCATGTTTCAATAAACTAGAATAATATTATATATACATTCGTTAAGATTTTCTTAATGATTTATGAGTAACTTGTCGTGTCTCATTAAAAACGTAAGGAATGCGGTGACGTCAGTGCCTCTGTCCGCGATTTGAGCACATGCGGTAGTGCCATTTTGGCAACGTCGATACACTTCTAAATTTGGAGGAAATCAGTGTTTCATTTCAAAGGGACATTCCGGTGGCAGACAATGTCTTGAACGGTTTCTTGAAACTCCATCTCAACATCTTAACCCTGACTCGAAACATGGTTGAGTGAATGATATCTATGTTGACTGGCTAACCCGAAACACGGTTGATTGAATGATACCTATATGTTGACTGGCTAAACCGAAACACGGTTGATTGAACGATACCTATGTTGACTGGCCAAACCGAAAACATGGTTGATTGAATGATACCTATGTTGACTGGCCAAACCGAAAACATGGTTGATTGAATGATACCTATGTTGACTGGCCAAACCGAAAACATGGTTGATTGAATGATACCTATGTTGACTGGCTAACCGGAAACACGGTTGATTGAATGATACCTATGTTGACTGGCTAACCCGAAACATGCTTGATTGAACGATACCTATGTTGACTGGCTAACCCGAACACGGTTGATTGAATGATACCTATGTTGACTGGCCAAACCGAAAAGGTTGATTGAATGATACCTATGTTGACTGGATAACCGGAAACACGGTTGATTGAATGATACCTATGACTAGCGAACATGGTTGATTGAATGATACCTACGTTGACTGGCTACCCCGAAACATGGTTGATTGAATGACACCTATGTTGACTGGCTAACCGGAAACACGGTTGATTGAATGATACCTATGACTGGCTAACATGGTTGATTGAATGATACCTATGTTGACTGGCTACCCCGAAACATGGTTGATTGAATGATATATAATTGCCTGGCTAAACCCGAACCTTTAAATTGGACTGATCAAATGGGAACATATCCAAAGCAACCTGGGGACTTTCACACGCAATTCCTACTTATTGTTTTCTAGGTATTGATAATTGTAATCCAACTTGATCTAGTACTTGATCCCTTTATCTTGGATTGAATAGTTTTCCAGCTTAAGCTCATGTTAACTACGTACCAATAACTGTGATGTATCCATGCTGAGATGCGTTTACAAAAATATCACATCATTTGACAAAACAACATCATATCTTTGCCATACAAATTGCTATGAAGATGTGCTTATAGGCTTAAAGGCAAACCCGTAGGACAGCCCTCTGAGCGGACTACTGTGCCCCTATCTATGCCCCTAAACCTCCTATCATTCGTACAAAATCGTCACAAGGTACAGGACGAGTATAAATTGTGTGCCCTTCCGCGGTAGCGGCGCCAGAAATTCCAAAGGGAAGGGGTATGGAAGTGAGGATATTTTTTCATCTGGGGCTACGTGAACATTTCTGGAAGTGCAAAAACGCACCTATATAAAATATACATCACGGGAAAGTTTAGGGGCTAGGGAACACGTTCTATCCCCACCCAGCCCCATGCTTCATCAGTGTCGGTGAACCAAATATAATTTGGAAAAATTCAAAATTATGACAAAACCTGAATGTCATATAATCAGGGTCGTACATTGACCTTTTTTTAGGAGGGACGATGATCAATTTTGACCCAGAGTTGGCTTCTTGCGACCGACTGACAGTGACTAGCTGAGCAACGTTTTGAAAAACAACAAAAGCGGGTACTTGCTTTATAATGACAACTGTACACTGTTATTGACTGGGAGTGCAGGAACCCAGAAGCTGCAGGACATTTACATAATTCTTGTTCACCTTTGTAGTGATTTGGGGGCGCCGCAAGACACGTCATAAGGAGGAATTACACTAACATTTCTCTGGAATTTATCCAAAGGCCATAGTGAAGGTCCAGGGGGGGGGGAGTGGAATGTATCCCAGGGCCATAGTGAACGTCGGGGGGGGGAGTGGAATGTATCCCAGGGCCATAGTGAACGTCGGGGGGGGGAGTGGAATGTATCCCAGGGCCATAGTGATGGTCCAGGGGGGAGGAGTGGAATGTATCCCAGGACCGTAGTGAAGGTCCACTGGGGGGAGTGGAATGTATCACAGGGCCATAGTGAAGGTCCAGGGGGGGGAGTGGAAAATTCTGGAGCTCAACCGTTTTTCAGAAGTTCCTTGTTCTCTCAAAGTGAGTTTAAAGCACACAAAAAAGAAAAAAAAAGAAAAAAAAACAAATATTATATTATTATTTTTATAAAAGCACATTACAGAGCGAGAATTCTGTGGAAGGTAGTCGAGCCCGGAAGTCCAATCTCATACCCTTCTATTTTAACTTTAAGGAATAACGAAGGCAGGGATCAAAGACAATTAATATTACTCAGTAACCTCAAAAACCTCTAATATTCGACTTTTAAGTAAAGCGCTGTTGAAAATTGGCTCCTATAGGGCCTCACCACAATACACAGTAAGCCGCCATTACCTATGCTATACTACAGGAGTTTAACCCTGATCGACCTCGCGACGTCATGCGGGGGATAATAGCTTTATTAATAAAGAATATACAACACATTGTATTCGTCTGTTCATGTGAATCATAAAATAACAGAGTAGGCCTAAATAGTAACGGACATATCAATTGATTGAGTCATTTCAAAGATATTTTGAAATTCAATCGAAGGAGGTCTGTATATACAGTCATTGATAAACCTTTATGTTTACTGAATCATAATCAATGTGTTTGTTTGGCACACCTTTTGACTGGGTAGGGGGTGTGGTTGACGATATGGTTCTTCAAATCACAAGTCCACGACAGCTTGAACATGTGACTTCCGGCCTTAAAAGAATAGTAAAGGTCAAAATTTCCTTTTGATATGGGAAAAAGGAACACAATGTAAGCATTCTGATGAAATTTGCATTCAATTCCTATGAACCGCTTTTAAGATATTGACAGTTGAAGTTGTCACCTTTCGTAACAAATGTGAGCTTGGAGCAAACAAGTGCGACATCATTGTTGCACACTGATACATAATGTTTTGTTTTCCTTTAAAATTTACGTCTAATTTATACTCCAGCTGCACAATTGGAAGCATCCATAATGTGAAGGTACCATATAGTTATTGGTATTTCATAAACTTCACATCCTCTTCAGACAAACTAGTAACCCTTTCCAATCCAAGGTCAAATCAATATTCTGAAAAATAAAGAAGAAACAGAAAATATTTGTCAGTGTGCAACTATGACATCACACCTGTTTGCTTCAAGTTAACTTTGGGTAGAATATCAGATAACTTCAACTGTCAATGTCTCAAAACGGTACATAGGAATTGAATGCAAATTTCACTAGAATGCTTAGATTATATTCCTATTTAACATATTAAAATATATTTTGACCTGGACTATTCTTTTAAGCAGCTTGTATAATGGTTCCATACCACAATTACAGCAGTTGTTGGTAGAAAATCTTGGGTGAAACAAGATGTTTATGCAGCGAGAGCTGCAGGGCGGATGGGTTGGGGGGGGGGGTAGGGGGTACTATGATAAAGTACTTCCTCTTCTAGGTCAAAATCTAAACGGTCATGGCGGGAAAAAAAAGAATGTGCTGTGATAGCCCAACGCATATGGTGGGTCGTACATGTCAGTTGAAAAGATCTAAGTTCTACGCGGCTTTGCAAAGTGACGAATTTTGTGCGTACTGAGTCAACGGAGCAATTGAATGTGGTAAGACACCCAATATAAATTACGCTATCAGTACGCTCAATAGAAGAGCGTCTCAAATCATTATAGATTTATAAGGGGACGATGAAACTAGTGATATGTTTTCCGGCCCATCGTTCACCATGGAAATGAGTCCCTGCTTTTAGTGGGTTCGTGAGCTGTTGTAGATGCATCTTACACAATCATAAATAGAGTAACCACATCGATGCATGATTACCATCTGTGAAAAGTGATGTTGAATGACAAAAAGAAGAAAGGATATTACCGAAAATATTAAAAATATGAAGAGCATTATTGGTCAAATTTATCAGAACATTTCCCGTGAAGTAAACATGATCATATAAATATTCATAGAGTTATCGGGGCGAGGGCGGGGGTGGGGGAGGGGGGGAGGTGGAGTCGAGGAGTAGGCGTCACTCATAAACTGTTCAAAGGTCATTGCTAACTTAGTCCACAAATGGGTGATCATGTCAGCTCAAAGTTCCATTTAAAGCCGTGAAAATTATGTGAAAACAGTTCAGTTTGTTCTCATTAAAAACATATTTCCAAAGTAACACTCAAATAGAAAAAAAAACGTGTGAGCAGCTATGTTAAGTTGCCTGAGCAGCTAAATATAGTCCAGACGAACTCTAGATGTTGAAATCTTTTGTCATTGTTTGGGGATTATACATTTAAAGTAACAATGATGTTGGATTGACAATGAAGATTGACGAACTGCAGAAAGCTTATCAGTAAAACAAACCCTTGTAAGCACATGCGCTACTCTTTTGATATATTCAAACAGTACTCATTTCCATGTCTATATTATTTAATTTTTAGTAATAATTTTTGATTATAAAAGAGTAAAAAAAAGTAAGGGGACCTAACATTCTGGTTACAGTGGGATTTGTAGACGCTAACTCCCTTAACGAGGAGGTAACTAAGTCTCTCGTCCATTCGCTAGTTACATCTCGTCTCGATTACTGTAATGCTCTCCTGAATGGAACGTCATGCTCCTCAATCAAAAAACTACAGAGGGTCCAGAATACGGCTGCAAGAATTATCACCAGAACCCGTCGTTACGAACACATCACTCCTGTGCTCCGAGACCTGCATTGGTTGCCAATTCATCGCCGGATAAATTACAAACTCATTCGGCACGTTTTTCCTATTCTTAATGACCAATCTCCGAGTTATATGTCTGATTTGGTGAAACGCTACACACCAGCTAGGGCATTACGGTCCCAAAGTCATCTTTCTCTAATCATTCCTCATACTAACAAAGTCACATATGGAGATTGTTCTTTCAGTGCAGCAGGTCCTAAACTATGGAATTCTCTTCCTCATCACTATCCTCATCACTATCACATCTAATGACACTTTAAGAAGCATTTGAAAACTTATCTTTTTAGACTTGAGTATGGGCATTAATCTTATTCACATTACATTGTTTTATTCACTTTACTGTGCCCATATTTATGTATATTTATATTTTTATGTTCTTTATTGTGGTTTATTACCCTAGCTGTCTTATTTCTTGTTTTACTTTTACTGCTGTTGTTATTACTTTCAGGTTTTCTTAAGTTTGGTAATTTGATATTCCAGGTTTTGGTTCTTTTGTACAGTGCTCTTGAGCATGTTTTATTTCATGATAACAGCACTTAAATCTATGGTATTTTTTTATTTTATTTATTATTATAACTGAGACTAAAGCAGATACAGGATCAATTAGTAAAACAGAGTAATGAAAGTCTCTGCAATGGCGACTGGCCAAGATTCTCACTTACCAAAAAAGAGTCATATACATATTGTTGTTTGAGTGTTGGAAGGAGGACCATTCAATATACAGGGTATAACCAGATAAACTAAACGAATCCAATCATCAACAATAATCACAGAAACACTTAATTAATAATTGATAACTACACTCCATTTGCTACAGAAAACAGCTGTGCCAGTTTACAGTGTACTATCTACTGATGTAAATTTACTAGTGAAAGAGTGTTTCTCACACATCAACTCTTAAAATGACCTTGTACTGTTTATATAGTAGCCCAGTCGCTAATGAACGAATATGAACAAAGACACGCCTTGTCTATAGGTATAACCATCTGAATAGCCCGTTATCACAACAGTGTTGTCACTTGCCTACGACAGACTTTATTTTGGGACCTTTAAATTATAGTCACAACGAAAAGTTAGTCCATGTTTGAAAATGGCCGCTACCTTATTTCCGATGGCAGCTTGTCTTTTATTATCCATAATGCCAACACTGGCACGTAAGTTTGAACTTCTATTCACATACAATTCAGTCACTCGAAATGTATTATCTGGTTGTCTGTGTAATTGTGCGTTCGTCTGTGTGGCTGTTCGTGTCATGTGATGTTCTCACGAAGAATCTCAGCCATGGCAGTTTGTTATAATAATTATGATATCATATGTCTCATATCTTGCCGCTCGCTTATGCGATTGGTATTACCTTGATATTGTTCATACTAGAGTGTGTGTGTCTGCGTGTGTGTGTGGGGTGGGGGGGGGGGGGGGGGGGGGGGGGTGTTTCTGTCACTGTTGCCTCATAACGTTGACTAAAGACCCAAGAGAAACATAATACTGGTGATAGCCAATCATGACAAGTATTGATCATTGTCGACTTTCTTAGAAATACTGAAATATTTTCATTTTTTTATACTTGGAATTTGATTTTGGTCAATGTTTTTTCTTACATTTTGTCTTTCTGAAATCATTCTTTGCTACAGAGAATCAATGTACCCCTAATCCTTGTCAACTCAACGGATTTTGTGTTGCATACCAGGACGATTTCATATGTGTTTGCCCAATGGGTGCTATCGGAAAGACCTGTATTGAAACAACAGGTAAGCCTTGCCTTTTACTGTACAATCGTATTTGACCATGAACTTGACTCCATTGTAGACTCTTAACTTCATGTGCATCGAACTGTAACGGTATTTTCTTGTTTTTCTGGTCGCCACAACAAAGCCCTGTGCTCCCTACGTAATGTGAAGAATGGACTAACTTAGGTAGGCATAACACTAAAGCTTACATATGAGCTTCAGTATAAAACGATTTTTACGTTATGTATTATGTCGACTCAGCACCATTTGATGAAGAATAGACCGGAAGGAGGGGAGGGGAGGGGGGGGGACTGCAGAATGATAAATGTATAAACCTTTTCAGGGGCGGATCCAGGGGGGCCCGGGGGCCCGGGCCCCCTTTTTGAAAATCCTGATTTTTTTTTATCGCGTTCGAGGGAAAGGGCCCCATGCGTGATGAAAAAATTAAAAGAAAAAAAATCATATGGAGTCTCGAAGTGTGAAAATTATTTGTATACAAAAATGTAGGTGTTGGGTAGGGTGAGCCGTACGGCACTTTGGAAATTTCAGGAAATACCGAGCCGATTCGGGAAATTTTGGATTCCATTTCGGAAAAAACAAATTTTGAGTGTGGAAGCACTGAGCACGATGCACTTTTAACGTACGTTCGCGGCAGTCCAGATCAGTGGCGTCGTGCCCATTGGGGCCCGGGGGGCACAGGCCCCCCCCCAAATTTTGTCAAAGGTGTCATAAAATTTTGTCATAATTTAAAAAAAAAAAGTGTTTTCGAACAGTGTCAGCAACTGAATTTCTTGTAGGGCCTACGAGGAATGGGGCTTCTGTTGACTGCTTGGTCAATGGTTGTAAATTGTTGGTATTCAGTCAATCGAAACAGTTAAATAATTACTGGTTGATAACTAATGAACCAAATGTGCCATCAACGCTGCCATCGTTGAACAATATTATATATACGTAGTCCCAGAGTAAGTGCAACCCGTTACCTTTGCCAAAGTCAGTCAATTTTCCATGAAAAAATGGCAAATTTTTTAATTGTTTTCTAAGCCTGTAACAAAGTTCGGAAAGTTAAGATAAATGTAGTGAACAGAGATTATGGGACTCCATGTGAACTTCTTCTTAAGCTATGCAATCAGTTCGCTAATAGGTCCACCAGGATAAATTTTCCTCATGATCTGATGGGTAGTTTTGAAAAAAATGAATAATAATAACGGCATAGCTTTTTTCTTTACCCAGTCACCATTTCTCACGGGCATGGGCGGCGATCATGGATCAGCCAACACAAAAATGTTTCGATTTCTTAAATTTTGGGCGCTTCTGGGAGACGAGGGATTGGTAAACTGAGGAATAAATGGCGATCACTTCCTTCGAGAATATTTCACAAAATAAGAAATTGCCGGAAATTTTGATCAATTTTAGGGGTGTTGCTTACTGCCATAAAGCACGGGAAGTGCCGTTTCCTGCAATCTGAGGGGTCTGCCAGACGAAAATTTTTCTTGTACGCTGCGCGCCAACCTGTGGTGGCGCTCCGCTTAGATAGTCATCACCTTCTCAAGGGCCCCCCCCCAAAAAAAAATTTGTTTTCGCACGACGCCCCCCGGATCCAGTATAAGCACGAAGCTAGCAGAGAGGGAAACGACTCGCAACTAGCTCGAAATTGCAAATAAATGCCCGGCAAACCATGAATACATGATTTATTGGAAATAAATTTTACTCCAAACTTTCACGAAAAGTACCACCAGATTGCACCGAGGACCTCCATATTTTGTGAAATTTTCCAATTTTCCCCTTAGACCCCTCCCCCAGGACGACGATTAGGCATTTCCCATCTGGGCCCCCCCCCCTTCGGCGAAATCCTGGATCCGCCAAACTATAGAACTAGTTCAATTACTGATATATGCACACTATATCCAACTGAGATAGAAAAGTCTGCAACAATCCTACCTTGTCGGAGGCAGAATGAATGGTATAAACTGGTACACAAGCGTACTAAACACTTGACTCGATCAGTAGGCTGGCCCATATTGCTCAGCTAGCTACCGTGATTTGCCTGATTGCCCCAACGATTAACTTTACTTCCTTGCTACATCTCTAATCGAAAAAAGGAGCACATGCATGTATGCAAAACGACCGTACGTTTTAATCGTCGGACATAACCTTACGAGTCGAAAATTTGTTTACAACTAACTATGGTGTCTCTAGAACTTTAGAACAATACGTTGAAATGTTTACTGTGTCCCATGAAAGTATCATTTTCAGTCATACCTGGTAAGCATGAACCTAATATCGACCAAACTCAATTATATCTGTTGTAACTCACTAAACGTTCCTAATAACCACAAACTAATTAAGAGACTTTGATATGAATCTAATAGTATATGTTACTCACAGATCCGCCATCGACGATAGCTGCTACCACCTCATACCAACCTAATATGGTTTCAGGTCATTCTCGCACTACGGTGGATAGGCTCAACGTTTTCTCTACTGTGATGTCAACTGTTCCTACAGAGACGACGAAATCGACTGATGGAGGGTCAACTTTTCCACTTAATGTTGTTGTCACTGATGGTAACATCGATACTAGAACAGACGTTGCTTCTCAACAAACATCAACTCAGAAGATTGATCAGACCAGAGTATCTCCTTTCATATCAGAGGGCTATGAAACTGTTTCTTCAGATTTAACATCAACAAATATTATATCAGATGTCAGTAGCACTGATATCGTGAGTGACGTATCGGATAGTAAAACAAACCAGGATTTCGTCACATCTCTCGATCCGTCAGTATCGTCTTCAACCATGATAACAACAACTGCTGAATCATCAGAATCTTCATATTCTAACAAAATATCACCAGGGACGGAAGACATGCCTGATGTTGTAACCATGGTGACCGTTTCAGCTGACACATCAAGCCAGGAATCTGAGACTTCGACCTCAGGGCAATTAAAGTCTGACAGGACCTTGGTCACGGATATGAATACCACAGGTGCGTTATTGTCCCCAAGTTCAATGGCTTTTGACGAAAGGACCGATGTCTTAACTACAGATTCGAACAACGATATCTCAATGGCCTCCTTGGTAACCACCACGACTCTACGACCATTAACCAACAGTCCAGGTATAGTAACAAGAAACACCCAATTTTAAATAACATAACATCTTAAAACATAAAGAAATCCAATAAATGAAAAAAAAAACTGAAAAAAGTAAGAAGAAAATATATATACCATGTAAACGTTCTTAATCACATCTCAAAACTTCAGAACTCCGAGTTAATCAACATAAGATTGTAGTAAAAAATATTTTACTTTGCACCTAGAAACAAATTACATATACATCTAAAATTACATATATAAATTACATTTATAAGTTACATACATATAGTCTAGCACTGAGAAAATCAAGTAAGCTTCTTAGAAGCAATGAGCAAATCAGTGCAAAATAAAATTATTTCTTTTTCGAGTAGCATGTGTAACAGAGGGTTACACTATTTCAACAGACGGGTTCTGTGTTTAAAATAGGTAAAATAAGACAAATGTTTCTCACAACGAGAGACTGCAATGTTCTTTCCTGTATTCAGGAACTTCAGTTATCCGTATGTGCAAGTGTCTTAGGTTATCTGACATATGTGGCGTGATATATTGTCCCGCTTATAGCCCCCCTCCCTACCTTTTTATGACTTTATAACTTAAACAGTAAGTAAAGTTATGAAATCAATAGAGGGAGAGAGATGTTCAGTTATGCAATCTATATACTAATAGAAAGTGGAAGCATTTGCAGACCGAATCCATCTCAATGAGATGAATATTGTCTGCCTCTGGATTCAAAGGATTTCTTTTGTCTGCCCTGTTGTTGTCAAGGGCAAAACATGTGAAGATATTTTAAACTTCTACATCTTCCTTAGCAAACGAGCCATCTTCACCTACGAGAAGGTCCACTTTAGCAACGGTTACTTCTATACTTGCTCGGTTCACTTCAGAACGATCTGGAGAACCAACAAACGAAATGTCAACCAGGAACCCTTCCACCCAACGATTGGAACCAACGTCAGAGTCGACAGGTGCGATATTCTTGATAATTATATATAAAAAGTACTACAATTTCTTTTTTATCTTCGTCGACAAATACCCCCCCCCCCAAAAAAAAAATGAAGAAAAGGGGGGAAAAAAATCAGATTTTGATATTTCGCGTATGCAGTGCCATAAACTATCCTGGGGGATACACTTTTACCTCATCCTGGGTTTTACCAGACAGAAAATTAATTTTTACAAAATAAAATTGGTTCTAATTTATACATTTCTGAAAGTAGGTCATCGTCCATTTTTGAACTATAGAAAATGGAATTTCAACTGCGAATATATGAAGTTAACACTAATCCAGATTTGTATATATGTATTTCAGAATAAAACTTTCCAAAAGCAACTAATAGGGAAAATGTTCTCTTACTATCGTCACATATTTACTTTTCCTTCACTAACAGAAGGTTTAATCATCTCTAAATGTGTTCCTGGTCTGTGTGGTATTGGCGGTGTGTGTCTTACAATACCAATAGGATTCTTTTGTATCTGCCCCGAAGGATTGTCTGGAGACAGATGTCAATTAGGTATGTCCGAGATTCACAATATATCATCAATGTGACAAAATGATTAAAAGAATTATTTCTTCAGATTCATTCATTCTATTTAGAAATTTAAATTTAATTGGTTGTGCTGACATTTGATGTTATTGTTAGACAAGATTAGACAAGATCCAAGCAAAATCTATAACCACCGATGAGGAATAAATGCTTGATCCTGTTCTGACTACCAAAAGAGGATTAAATATTTTATTCTGAACTCGCATGGTCCTCGTATGATTACTGTAATTGATTGATTCACCTAATCACGTTGTCTAAATCTACTGTTCA
>KN882809.1:37169-49649 GCA_000934455.1 Apostichopus parvimensis
GATATATAAATATAAAACTGTTGAACAATCCAATTTTGTTGATAACTATACATTTCCCTGTTTTAAAGGTCCGTGATGATGCAGACAGCGGCCTTGCAGAAGAATTCGCACAGCAGAGGAACAATACCATAGCAATACACAAAAACAGTAAAGTGCTAAAACACAAGAGACAGCAAGAAAATAACATTGAAGACAAACGTTACTATCACAACATTTATATTATGTTTGCCAAGAAATGGCTTGGTGTTGATAATGGGATCATTTTAAATCAGACAAATGTGGCCCACCGTTTAGATAACCTAACCTAGCTTTTACAACAACTACAAGCTTTAACAAGAACGTCAAACAGCATTTAAAAAGTAACGTTACATATATGTCACATGTTTTCTATCGAATGCGATAACATTACTTGTATATTAACTTCAATATTGCAGCAAACAATTTGTTTTCACCGTTATCTTATTACATTCATGAAATTTAGAATATTGTCCACTTTGTCTCTTCGTTATATTGACTACTGCGGCTGTACAGCTCTATGAAACGCCGTTTGTTAATCAGATGCTTCAAGGAGACATAACCATCCTCTTTAAGCTTCAATGACTCTGTGAAGAACATATACCCTAAACAACGAAGAAAATCTTGTTCCGAATGGGAGATATTCTAGTTAAAAAGTCGCGTATGGGATCTGCCAGCTGTCATTTTGTAAATATGTGACGTCATAGTGCCACTAGGATCTGATTTGAGGATAATATGCAATGTTGCAAAGTAAACTAATTTACATATTTGTCAGACTGATAGAATTCTTAATACTTATAACTTGATTCCTTAATTTTTGTGAACAAACTCATTGCCATGTATGATAGACCTCTCCATATTAAGAAACAAATAACCAGGTGTGTTTGCAGATCATTAGTCTTATAACTATATTTAAACTTAAAATAAAATAAAACTGTTAGCAAACTGCTTATCCACTAGAGAGCCTGTTTAGGAGAATGTGTAAAAGTAAGTTGGCCTGAAGTTTCGATCCTAGCAGGATCTTCTTCAAAGGCTAAATGTCAAGTAGAAGAGACAAAAACACGCACAGAATACAGACAGGTTAATGAGCATGGTGAACACAAAGAGATAGATGTAACGGGATTAGTAGACAAGGGATGGAGAGAAGAAAGAAAGAAGCCAACAGGGGAAGAGGAGAGGTAGGAGATAAACAGTGGAGGGACAAAGAGAGGATTAAGTGAAGGGGGTAGGGAATAAACTGGAGAAGGATAAAGACAGTAAGGTGTAGAGAAAAAGGGTGGAAGAGAGCTATGAGAAGAGGAATGATGGGGGGGGGGCGAGGGTGGGGGAGCAAGGGGAGAAGGAGGGGGAACAGAAGAAAAGTTAGTCATGTCCTTCCTGAATGTTGAACCCATGAGGTTGAATGGTGCGAAGGCGTTGCATCTACAGCCTCTCTCTGCTGATTCGTACTAGACCAGGACGGCTACCTAAGGATTCAATCCCCTGTAGGGAAATGTCGTTTATGGTATGGTTGGGAAGGTTAAAGTGTTCTCCAACTGGGGTCTCAGTCTTCATGGTGTTGACTGTGGATCTGTGACCATAGAATCGCTTCTTGAGGGTGGTTTTGGTTTCCCCAACATACTGGATGCCGCAAACTCTACAAGAGATCAGATATATGACATTAGTGGTTGTGCAAGTGATGTGACCCTTATTCTTGTGTGTGAGTTGCATGCTGTGGCTGGTAATGGAATTGGATTCAACAATGTGGTGGCTGCCGATGATGCATTAAACTTAAAAGAAGGACATATACAAGCCGGATACATTCAGTATAGGCAACACAGGACCGCTGTATGCTCCAAGTCCTTAGTATGCACATTTCTGTTATACCTATTATGAAAAACCCTCGAATGAGACCAACGAGACAAGTGATGGTATAGTGATGAGAGTTTTAAAGGTCCGTGATGGTACAAAGTAGATTCATAACTTTGTTCAAGTTTGGCACACATAAGGCATTATTTGAATTTAAAGATGTTTTTTTAAAAATTATTATGAAGAATCAAGCAAGCAGTAGAAATTAACCAAATAAATATTGTATGGTTTTAGGAGTTGCACCCTAAAGTAAAAAAGGCGGCATGAATTTCATATTTACATCCATAAATACAACAAAATTTCAAATAAACTGTTCAAATATGACATCCAAATGTCTTACCTTTCTGTTTATATAAAGCTTATAATTGAAAAAAAGCCTTTAAATTCCTCCATAAATTTCATGTACAAGCCCCCCCCCCAAAAAAAAATCCCCTATTCATCTGTTAACTTACATGGGTCAAAGAATATAGCAGGTTTAGGCCAAATATTAATCCTTTAATTTCGTGGAATAACCTCACCGCCACCCCTCACCAAATTCCTCTGTTAACTTCCATGGGTCAAAGGATATAGCAGGTTTAGGCCAAATATTACATTTTTAAGTTTTTGGTACAAGCCCCACCCCTCTCCCACCCCCTCTCCCACCTCAATATATAGCAGGTTTAGGCCAAATATTACAGTTTTTGAAGTAACGTTCAGTACAAGTTTCGATGTACGTATGCTGGGTTAAAATTCAAATAAATTAAAAATTAAATTCCTTATGTCCTATGTTACCTTGTAAAATGACTTATGAGTTCATATAGTTTAAATGCATGCACTCATTATATTTTATTAAAAACAAAATGTGAATTGTCGTTCAGTACAAGTTTCGATTTGCGTATGCTGGGTTAAAATTAAAACTCCTTATATCTCATATTACCTTATGAAATAACATATGAGTCCATATGGTTTAAATGTATGCCCTTTTATATTTGATAGAGAAGAATCAGCTCAAAAGTGGAACTACTTTGTATCGAATCCTTGTATCGTTCTCCGTTACTATGTACATACCTGACGTATCTTTCTTATATATCGTTTGCTATATGATAACAATCTAACAGATATAGGTCCAGTTTGTCTGCAGAATCAATGCAATTGCCATATTTCATTATGTGCACTTAGAATTAATTAGCCCTCACTGAATTCCTGACGACGACAACAAAAGTACAACAGTATGCACCTACGCGTTATATAAGTCAAACGCTGGAGCAGCATGGAAATGTTACAATCAGAGAAAAGATGGAGTCGAGGCTTTTATTCACTCTCATGAATAACTAAAAAAGAAAGCATACTCATAGAGAACCGCAGGCAGAACAGTGGAGGCCACAAATGTTGGCCGATGCCGATTCTGGGGGAGGGTCTATGGGTGAGTGTGTCCCTTCCCCGGTTAGAATGTTTTTTTTTGGGGGGGGGGGGTTAAGGGGGCTAGGATGCAATATGGTGTTATCATAATCATTCTCGAGCAGAAAGTAAAGGCCGTATGCAGGCTCCGTATCAATCTTGAACAGAATTCGGATCTGATAAATGTCCATGTTAACAATACATTAGATATTAACCAAGGGGAAAGATTGAACTTAACCTAGAGCCACTTGACGATATTCAATAATCTCTAGCATTCCGAAGAGAAGTCATCTTAATAAAAATATTAACATCTATTAGAGCATTTCGGGTTCAAAGGGGTCTGAAATAAATTTATCCAAAGTCGTTTTTACGTTTAAACCTTAACCTTGAGCTTTTCTGATCATGTGACCAGTTGTCAAATCATTTCAGCTAATACAAATCAATGTGTGTAAGCGTCTTGTGGTAATTTAATATTTCTCATAGAAAAAGATGATTACCCTGGAAGGATACACTGTATCTCAATGCTTACTTATTAAACATCTAAATAACCGAGGGAGTCTTTAGACGAAGTGGTTTATACTAAACTGTGTACAGCTTTGCCTGTAATGGAATATCATTCACAGCATTTGACACATTGTAGATATAGGAACCTTTCAACGTACGCAGCTGTTTTTGATTCTATAAATCACAGACTTGGCAAACCAATATGCTCAGTTACGGTTTGAATGACTTCAACAACAAGGCTTTTTGATATGCCAACACAATAGCAGACGATTCAACGCACTAAATATTATAACAGTCTTAACGTTGTGAAGGCCTATTCTAGATTCAAGTTCCAAGTCATGGCTCAATTATTGTCTCTGGTATTGCTGTATACAATCGTCAATTTAAACATCGCGGTTGCAGGTAAGTATACACATGCTGTATTGTAACTTTCTAGAAAGACTTGGGAAAATCTTGAAAGTGTTCCTATGTTAAATCATGGAAAAGTAATATAGTAATCTTCATTTCTGTTAATTATAATTAAGTCGTAGTCCATATAGTTTGTTTAGGATTTTAAAAGTGATGTGTAAGGTCATTGATACTTGACATCAGTGCTTTTTTAAAAAAAAAACTGGTACCTAGAAGTTAACTCTAACAATTAAAGTAAAATCGAGTTCCCACGATGGAGTACATTCTGGTGTGCAACTATGCAAAGTTATCTCGATTTTAAGTGAATGCAGAACATGTGTTAACAATTTGTACCCACAGGTTCTACCAGTACTTACCCAACCTCTACCAGTGATGCCAGAGCAATGACCAGCAGTCCGACACTACCCTTGTCTGTTACAGGTAACTCATTTTAAAAACAGTAGATAATTATGATCGTGGGAGCGACGCTCTCTTGACAATGATGGTTATTAAAGAATAAGAGAGATAACTTGGTTGATCTGTTTGATTTATTTTGCAAATGTTGAGTCATACGTTCCTATGCGGTTGCGAACATTCGATTTTCATATCCACCGTCGAACTTGTTGAAACAGATTTTGGTGGTTGATTAGGGGCTCACTATCGTGTTATTCTACCCGATACACACGGAGAACACAGCAAAAATACTATAAATCTTAAAGCTTTGTATCACAGTAAAAACTGGATCGTGCTATAAATCGGTAACATGTGCTATTAGGATTAGAGTATAAGAACTGAGGCTATGTGTAATCCCAACAAATCCAGTTTGATACATTTGTTTGGGATTCACATATCCTCAGATCTTACTGTAACCCTTATAGCACATGCTACCGATGTATCAGATTGATCAGCGCGATACAGGTTTTACTGTGGTACAAAACTTGAACATTTACAGTATAGTTACTGTAGTCTCTGTGTGAATGTGTTGGTTATTCAATGTTAAAATGGCTATAAAACATGATCACCTCAAACACAGAAACCATAGAATATGAACATCATTAACATGGCTCGGGATCGAAAAAGTGTAACAAAGGTTCTTTATTTTATTGGCTAATTGTTCAGGTAGGCTTACAAAACACAGCATGTCCAGTAAATTTGCAGGTCTGCCTTACTGTTTAATTGAGCTCTAAAGAAAGTAGAAGTTAGTCGTTCCTAGATACGAACTAAGTTGAAAGTTTATTCGGTTTTTAATAAACGAAGCGTTACAAATACTGATGCTAGTCGGTAGTTGCATTGTCCAGTATATAAAGCGAATAAGGCTCCGTTTATTTTGCGAACGCATCATCAAACAGAGTTGAACATCTCATTCAGATACGATTCTGATCAATCTCGTCTTCCCTTGTCAAAGGCACCATAGCCATAAACATTTGAGTAGGGTGTATTCTGACTTTGGTGCAAGAGGGGGAGGGTGGGGGAGGGGGGGGGGGCTCTACTATTAGTTGTATGTAGAGGCCTCTTTGAAATTGGGATCGGGGGGGGGCTATATATAATATATAATATTGCCTAACGTTGCAGTTTGCGTTGACTTTGACACAGTTTCATGGTTTTTGCACAATGTATCTAACAAAAAACGGTATTCACATGGGAAGGTTATCTATTACCTAAGTAGGAGACATTTAGAGGTTTTCCCATGACAAAACAAAATCAATAAATTGATATATTAACATTGATGATATGCCACATTTATATTAACAGCAGGAAATGTGGACATATAAAACCATAATTCATTTGACAGAATCCGACCCATGCGTGTCCTCTCCTTGTCTGATGGGTGGAAGGTGCATTTCATTCAGCGGCATGGCATTATGTATCTGTCCTGTTGGTGTTTTCGGGAGGTTTTGTGAGATGCCTGCCACTACCATGCCTGTTACAGAGAAAACATCAACCGTCATAACAAAGAATCCCGGTAAGCCCCAATTAATGCATGTTATCTGAAATATACTATACATAACATAAATTATGAGTACACATGAACATGAATATATCCTACAATATATGACAATACTAGGCTATGTAACTTGGTGGGATGTACCTTGGAAGCTTCAACTGGGGTATTATTTATTACAGTAACGGTAAGTAATTTTGACCCAACCTGTGCAAAAGAAGAGGCTCATGCATTCCTCTGAGAGAAACAGACTTTCCATGTCTCTGTCCACTTGAAGTTCAAGGGAGACTTTGTAATCAGGTTTTGCAAACCTCAACACACCCAGGTACTTTTTAAAGCCAACATACTCCACTTAGAATATTGACACTCTGAGTTGTTTGATAGATCTATCCTTTATCTATTTGTCGTGATCTTTCTCTGTAGTTATATCAGTTTCCTTTTGGTGTTATTTACTCCAGATACGCTTAGTCCTTGTGATCCAAACCGGTGCCAACGAGGAGGCTCGTGTATCCCTCTGAACGAAACAGACTTTCTATGTCTTTGTCCACTTGGAGTTCAAGGGAGATTTTGTGATCAGGTTTTGCAAACCTCAACACAACCAGGTACTTTTTAAAGGCAACATGCTCCACTCTCCAACTGCTATTAAGGCCTAACTATTATCAATGATCTTTCTCTCTCCTTATATCAATTTCATATCGGAGTTTTACACTTCAACACAGTCTGGTTTTAAGGCCCTTCGAAATAGAAAGACGTACTTTATTTAAAGGCTTTGAATGATGGAGCGAGTTTACTATTTTCTATATTCCTTTAGAAATATTCACTAAAAGTCAAACTCAAATTCCATAATTAGAACATGTGGAAATCGATTTCACACACAGAGTTGAAGACTACAATGTCAAGTTTGGTGACTACCTCTGAGCCGTCCACGTTAGAGACAACATATGTTACGCCAATGTCCGCCACTATAGAAATCACAACTGGTAGGTGAATTCTTAAATGATCCCATGCTTTACAACAATGAGACTCGTCTATAATTAGATGTACGTTAGTATACACTCACTAGACGTAAACGTAGCTTAAGGATATTGATTATATCCTTAATCGTAACATCTTTTCTCAATGCATATTTCATAACTTTGTTCCGTTCTCCTTCTATTCTAAGATTGTTGAATGTTGCACCTGCTGTTAGGGACGTTTGTTTGAAAATAGGGATATAATTAATTTCGAAAGAGAATTTCGATTACCGGTACAGACAATACTGTGGTTGAATTACCAATATATGGGTTAAACGAATACAATTTAAAAAAAATCGTTTGAGACTTAATACCTTTGGTTTATATTGTGAGTCAAATCGTGAGCTTTCTTTCCTGTGTCAATTGAAGGGAACAAACCCAACGATTACAGGAGACGAAGACTTATGAATACAACAATTTTATGCCATATTACAATAACATATATCTATGTTTATCCTATTAAATAAATGTCTCTTTATTTTCAGAAATTTTAACGACGACTGATTTCTCGTCTCTTTGTTTCATGGAGGTGGTGACGCTTCGAGGCACTTTAGCAAACGGTCTGATTTTGGATTGGAAAGATTGGAACGCAGCCGGGAATACTCTCCTTTATTTTAAGCTTCAGAGTAAAGTAAACGCTGATGATGAGTGGATATGCGATGATTTTCTAGAACCCACAGTCAGGGAAATAGAGCTTACTAACCTGGAAGAGGGGGGAATTAGAATTATACGAGTGGTGGCCGTTGTACAAAAATCATGACCCCTGATTTAATCCTTGTCGACTTGGACTGATCTGTTGAAGCGCTTATGTTATAAATGAATTCATAAGTGGGATATCGGGTAGGGCGGGGGGCGAGATTTTTTTCCCAGCGCGGTAAAGGCCATCATTTGCATACCTCGCTTCTCATTGGCTGGGGTCCGTATACATAAGATTCATTACAATATCAACTAGCAGCTGATGCACTGAATCGCTCATCACATACCACATTTCACAAGGCCACTTTGCCTATAGTACACTCAAAAAAGAAAACAGTCTAGCAGCAGAATGTACAATGGTACGCGTTTGAGTAGAGTTAATTTATTTGTCGGTGTGCTATGCCACGGGTGTAGAGGGTCTGTGGTTATATATCGCACAACTCTGTTGCTGTAAATTTAAAGAAGTTAAATCAAACCGAAACAGTTTGAAGATGATACAAAAAATCACCATATAACATAAACGTAAGACAATTTCTGTGTTCATAACTATAATCCACAGTGGCAGTGGTACTATATGCTAACATCATGACTAAATACTAGGCCTATATCTTTCGTATTATATTATCTAAAAACCGTTTCAAAGGGTCATAATAAACCGTTTCAAAGGGTCATAATTTTTAAATTCAAATCAATGTCTATCTTCAAAAATAAGAGTCTATCAGTTTGAAGTTTAAAAGCATCTCAGGTAAATAGCCAACCAGAAACGGTCAAGCTGTCCAATATTTTTAAGCAGTTTTGAAGCAATCAAACGCCTGGTACTTATCTGCATTGTCATCGCAGTACTCTGTACAGCAAGTTCCACCATCACTTCGAAGCTAATTCACCCTTGTCAAAATTTACTTATTCGATTTATTGGCTTTTCAGGTTTGGATCATCAACCTAAGTAATCATTACCTCCAAAGAAGGACAGTCATCTAAATTGAGACGTGTACACTCACAGTCCATGGTCGTAGTATTGTTTTACGAACTTATGGATGTAAATATACACAAACAAGTCCGCGTAAAAGCAAAGAAAAAACATTTTAACAATTTTTTTTTTAACAAAGTTGTCTCAAGACAGTCGCCCGTTCAGTACGTGTGTGCGAATCACGATCCACTGCGTGCACGTGTATGTTCATGTAACCAAGAACTTCCCGATTCAGCATCAAGAGTGCAAGACCCAGCCAATGAGAAGCGAGGTATGCAAATGATGGCCTTTACCGCGCTGGGGAAAAAAATCTCGTGGGCGGGGGTAGGTAATTAATTGAACAGTAGTTCATGGTAATGGTTGTGGTGGGGTAAATGTTTGAACTCTACCATTAAGGTGTTATTCTTACTTATTGGAATTTAAGATCTCATATGTTATTTATCATATCTAAATGTGCCTGTGCCTTTTTATAATATCACTTTGGCTAACAAATGAAAAGCCTAAATCACGGTAATTTAGTAATTGAATTATTAATTGAATGACCATTAGTCAATGGTTATTTATTGATAATTTACCAAGACCTATTTGATCTTGTCTAATTATATTTTTACTACATGTTACAGTTTGTTACAGTGTATAAGCCGTATTTTTAAAGCTGTCCCATACCACTTTTTCCTAGCCATATGGTATTTCGACCACGTATACTTCTCCGATTGAAGGCTTTATTTCCTTAGAAAAGATCCCCCGGCATGCAGAAAAACATGTTGTGAAATATATAGCATGTTCATGCGGTACAACCTAAACTGTCGAAAATTCAACTGCATTGTTTCAAACTTTCAACGTTGCTCAAGATCCCTTACCGGGACGACTGAAATATCTCCCTCCAATACACAAAATAAATGCAAATCGCCCCTGGGTATGATCACATATAACTCGTTAAAATATATGAAAAGAGCAAATTGGTACCCGGTCCAGCGACGTAGCCAGGAATTTGAAAGAGGGGGAGCACTTTTTACGATTGATATGGATTTTCAAAATTGTAGGCACGACTATCTGAGCGGAGAGCCACCATCGGTTGGCGCGGAGCGTACAAGAAAAATTTTGGGTTTACAAATCCCACCAGATGGCCGGAAACGGCCCTTCCCGAGTGTTCATTCTGGTTCCCTGGCCTCTTGCTAACTTGAGACACCTAATTCAATATCACTTTTAAACCCCAAGAACAAACGAGTTAAAATAGTACGTAATTCAATACTACATAATGTATTTAAAATTAGCAAGGTACATGTACAGAGTAGTGTTACTTTTCAACTTCTGATACTTGTAGATACATAGATAGGCAAGAAATGTCTTTGATACAACTATAGTCAGTAATTGTCTTTGATACAATTGTAGCTAGTAATTGTTTAAGTTAGCCTAATAAGAGAAGGCGAGAGCTATCCGACGATTGCCATCTGATGCAAATTTCTCAACTGTTTTCTCAACTGAAATATTATTTGCGTAAACGGGTTCTTAACTAGATATTAAAAAAATGACAAGATCGGAATCTAGTCTTTTTCGGCGGGTAGAGTGTTGAATGAAACGTCACGCGGTAGAAATGACAGCCTAGATGACAGAAGAATAGGTCACCTAATTTAGCCATATTCTTGCTACGTTAATTTCAATAGTTTTTCCTGTCTATACTCTTAAACTCGTCCAGCAAGCTTATGGATTTGAATTATAGGTGTCTTAAAAAAAAAGGTAACTTGGCCAAAAAAAGTGTAGGCCCGGGCCTACAGCGCTACATACTGGCTACGCCCCTGATCATATGAAATCATATTATCAGCAGATTTTGTTTCCTGCTTGAATTCTTTTACATGTTCTTTTACGTAATATATCAGAAAGACAAACATATGCTCTTTTACAATTTTTTTCCAGTATGATGATTCTTGTTTATTGTCCAATGTCTGGACTTTAATACATTTGACGAACTTACTGATGGACAATATAAACTTTCATATTTTGTAATATAGCCAGATATGCAGTGGCCTAAAAGACAAATATCGTTATCGCAGTGTATTAGTATAGTGTAATAATATTTCTAGGAAGTGCGTATCACGTACGATTGCTTAGCTTCATAACATGCTGTTCGTGCAACAACTTAGGACGAATCATTGAAAGGATGAGAACGAACGTTGTCGACGTTGTTGTGCATACGGTTCGTGACATTCCATAGGGTGCGGTTAGGAAGGCAATATGTATGTTATTACGCAGTGGCCAAAGTAGTTGAATCAGTAGGCCTGAATGTTACTACGAATAAAGTCGCGTTAACGGAGCTGACGAGTATTCAAGATCAAAAGAGCACTGACAAAATACCATGCTAAAAAAACGACAGTTTTTAAACATGTTTTTCGGCACTGAAGGGGGGGGGGGAGCGGTCGCTCCCCCTGCTCCCCCCTGGCTACGTCCCTGACCCGGTCGGTGTCCCTTGTGATATACTTCGATAACTAGAAGAATGCAACTTAGCAATAACAACCTGACTAAACACTATCCTTGTTTTTACCGTCGTTTATGCATAACTATCATTCTTGGAAGAAATGAATAGGACAATAATTATTGCCGGGTTTATTATTCAGTTGCCATCAGATTTTGTATATTGTGTTGTATTATTTGGTGTTATTAATTAAACATATATATATGGTTTTGCCTCATATTGGTAAGGAAGCTCAACGATAACGTTTTTATTGCAAAAAAACCATTAACTAGTTACTACTATCAAATCTGTTTATGGAATATTTTTCTGTGTGTACGTTCTTTATAACTATTACTGTACTATTGTTAGCAGTGGACAAGGTAAATAGGTATTGACAATCTTTCTGTAGGTGCCAGTTCTGCACCGAATCGTAAAGTGGTTTATGACACGAAAATTTCAACGTCCAATCTTTGAGGGGAACCATCTAAGCATGTTCCCTAGAACATATGTCAACCATTGTACCAGTTAAAAGCTTGATTTTTCCAGTCGAAAATTGAGAATTAATTTACCCTCTTCGAGGCTTGAAAAGTTCGTTCGCCAGAATATTTTCCTAATCGCATGACGTCATGTGACGTCATGCTAGGAAATCCGATTTGCTCTCGCTGTTTCCTCCGAACCTATATACACCTACATACGTTCACTACGATAAATGTACATACTACACAAAAAAATCGGTAACAAATCATGGCGAAATCAAATCTAAATTTCCCATGGAATGGCAGATTTAGAACCAAATGCGGCAACCGAAGTTCAAAGTGATAGTGGTTCTTCACCAGGCAGTGAAATTGGGCTAGAATTAGAGTGCCCTTTCTCATATTCGAAGCAGACAGTGAAGGCGATGATCATGCCCATATTGAACCGAACATTGCATAGAGTGTGGACCTCAGATGTTATTGTTACATCGTTACATCGTTAGGTAGTAACGATTTTTTTTACATGTGTACCCCAAGACAAGCCTAAACGGGGGTCGGCTCACGATCCCAGGGCCAGACCCTTCCCCAGTTGCCCCTGAATATGAACACATGTTACTTGTTAAAATATATAAAAGGGTAAGTTGGCACCCTGTCAGTACCCTTTGTGATATTATTAGTGAAATTATAGTATAATATATATGATAATATTAATAACATACTAATATTAAATATAATATTATTGATCAGCTGTAGTAAGTGTTTCAAAGTTATCTTAATTTACCTTATGTGTTCACTGGTTTAGGATTGTT
>KN882809.1:71556-84533 GCA_000934455.1 Apostichopus parvimensis
GAACTAATTAGAAAATGAAAAGGAAAGGAGAAATATATGAAGAAAGATAAGAAATTCATGAATTGCATTTGTCTAAAACGTGATGTAAACAAACCAAAACTGTTCCGTGTAAACGTTTCACACAACGACGTATCATGCCTTGCCCTTGTTCCTCCTATATATAGGTAGCTCTAATTTATGTGAACTGAGCGAAGGTATATGCATGAATGGAGGAACTTGCGTACAACAAGGTGAAGAAATTGGAAACATGAATATAGCCTGCTACTGTGTCCAGGGGTTCACAGGAATTATTTGCCAAGGTATATAATATATTCATGCATGTACCTCACATATAAATATTATTTGATAAACGTTATTTATGAGTCTTAAACAGTCATAAATAAACGATGTAATCTTTTCATTAACTTTTTCTGAAATTACATTCTTGAATTTTTCAATCATCACCGCTAATATAAAACGAAAAGAAAGAGACTCACCCTCGAACACTCACAGAGAAAATACAGAGTAGACCTATAATGGAGTTATCACACTTATACCATTACCAAACAGATAGAGATATACAGAGTAGACCTATAATGTAGTTATCACACTTATACCATTACCAAAACGATCGAGAAATACAGAGTAGACCTATGATTGAGTTATCACACTTATTCCAACACCAAACAGATCGAAATATACAGTGAATACCTATAATGGAGTTATCACACTTATACCATTACCAAACAGATCGAGAAATACAGAGTAGACCTAAAATTGAGTTATCACACTTATACCGACACCAAACAGAACGAAATATACAGTGAATACCTATAATGGAGTTATCACACTTATACCGACACCAAACAGAACGATATATACAGTGAATACCTATAATGGAGTTATCACACTTATTCCAACACCAAACAGATCGAAAAATACAGTGTAGACCTATAATGGAGTTATCACACTTTACCATTACCAAACAGATCGAGAAATACAGAGTAGACTAATAACGAAATTATGACACCCATACCGATACCAAACATATTGAGAAATACAGAGTATACCTATAATTGAGTTATCACACTTATACCGACACCAAACAGAACGAAATATACAGTGTAGACCTATAATGGAGTTATCACACTGATACCATTACCAAACAGATCGAGAAATACAGAGTAGACCTATAATGGAGTTATCCCACTTATTTCAACACCAAACAGAAAGAAATATACAGTGTAGACCTATAATTGAGTTATCACACTTATATCGACACCAAACAGATCGAGAAATAGATTAGACCTATAATTGAGTTATCATACTTATACATACACCAAACAGAGAAAGACAGTGTAGACCTATAATGGAGTTATCATACTTATACTTTCACAAAACAGATCGAGAAATACAGATCAGATCTATAATAGAGTTATCACACTTATACCTACACCAAGCATTTCGAGGGATACAGAGTAGACTTATAACGGAGTTATCATACTTATACATACTTATATCATCATTAAGTATATCATACTTATACCTACACCAAACATTTCGAGGGATACAGAGTAGACTGTGATAATGGAATTATCACCCTTATACCGACACCAAACAGATCGAGAAACGAGTTTATGAGTGGGGCTGTATGTCTCTTATCAAGTGATACAGTTCGGAATATTCTTCCCTAGATTTGGATGCAATTGAGCCATTGACGTGCCTCACTTGTGGGGTGGATGGTACACCATGTGAGACTGGTTCTTTCTCCAACAAGACATGCCTACAGGATCAAATTTGCGTCATATTAAATTTTAACATATCTCTCGCGGACGGTGAGTTACGATCATAGTTATAATAAACCGTTTGTTCTTCTCTTAAATATCAATTAAGTAATAATTAATTAATCAATCAAGCAATGTTTATAATATATTATCAATGTAAGAGAAACAATACGTCTTGTACTCATTTCACCACAACTCATGGTTTTAAGCTCGATGACAATGTTATTCCAGGTGTGACCAGAATCGTCAAAGTAGAAGCTACTTAATAATCTATATATAATTATCTATGTCGGGAAGGGGGAATCTAAGGTTTGTGTATATTCCAGAAACGAGGCGTACCGTGACGGTTATCAACGTGTACAATTTTTCTGTAAAAAAGAATCAGATAAAAAGAAAACATTTGCATACATGTTGCTTCAATCAGGAAGTAAACTCAACATTGCAACTTTTGTAGTAGATATCATATTTATCTCTTTTATTGTTTATTGATTCCATTGTACAATATGTAAATATACTGGTCTTCATTTGAAGTGGAATGTATTTCTTAAACTCACATAGTTTTATGCCTTAACTACATACTATTATCGTTAAAAAGAAGCATTTTCTCTCTTAAACCCTGTCCTCCTTTTAAGGTGGTTACCTTGCATTAATCTTGAGAGATTGCGAAAATCCAGAAAACGTTCCTGCAAACAGTTGTTTATCTGCACGAGAATATTTTGGTCCTGGAAACAATTTTACCGTAGAAGGAACAGCCTGTTATTGCAATACAGACCTCTGTCTCGGCCCAATGTCTAGTAAGTATATATACCTGCATAATGGGGTAATAGTGTCCAAAGGTACGAACTACATCCCCACATGACCTTGTAGTAGAGAAACCTTTACAAACATTATAAAGGATTACATTTCTCAAGGAGACACTTTACCTATAGCAACTTATTACAAACTTTACAGACGATAACTTACTGGTTGGTGATGAATCGTAATTAAATCAAATGTATTGTTTATTATCATGTTTGTTTATTTTACTGCCTCTTTTTACCGTCCAAAGTGACATCATTATACATATTTTCCGTTCCTTAAAGATGTGTCAGATACGGGAGATACTCTAACAACTTCCAGAATATTCACTGAAATTGTTACCAAAGAGATCTTGCAATCGACCTCTCAAGTCGAAGAACTTCGTACTATGATATCAGCGGTCGACAACGTCGACAAGTCAGCATCAAATGACAGTTTCCCTATCTTTAGTACCGACCCGGACATCTTGCCTGCAACGTTATTGTCATCACCGTCGACAAATTTGAATGCAATTTCTGATCTCTTTACGGAATTAACGAGTATTACCGATGGCATATGGATTTCAGGTACACCTGAGAAAGAGGAAACGTCGACTTTGTCTTCCCCTACTACTACGTCTGAGGGATCATTGCAGACGACCTCCAATATATCAGCTCCAAATTCAATAGTTACTTCAGACAAAGATTCAGGAGGTAAATTGTCTTATACGGATAATTTATAAATTTTCTTATTCATAAGAATGAAAATTTGTTCATTCAAAGTGTTTAATTCAGTTCATTTTTTTACTTTGCTATAAAAAAATTATAACTAATTGTAATCGAAACATTTGGCTGACAAACATTTTAACTCTAGTATTCTATGCTGTGTAAGTTATACATTCATACCTACATGCATGTGTTGGTGTTCTTTTTTGTGTCAACCAGTGCATTAACTCACCATGTGTTCAAACAATTATCCATACTGCATGCTTTTATAACTTGTCAGCAGATGTCGTTCGGTGTCTTCTGTGCACCCAGATCGATGGAAATGGCGACTGCAGTGATAGTGATGGCTATCAGACTTGTGGGTCCGGAGGCGAAGTTTGCATTGTTGTTAATGTTACTATGATATCAAGTCGCTTAGGTAGGCATATAACCTATCCTTTTTCATATGGATATCATTAATTCTGGTTGGACATCACGTTGCACAAAGGAATTATTCCACTTATTGGAATGATGACTTATTGATGACCATCCAGTTGTATGTATTAGTCTGGAATGTTTAAATGAAGTCGATATAATATAATGCAAGGAATAACACGAGTGCAATATCATGAGTATGAGTAAAAGTAGAATAGTCTTGGTTTGAGTGCAAGACGTATGAGTACAAGCGAATTATTAAAAGTAAAATATTCTTTGCTTAAGTGCGAGACGTATGAGTACAAGAGAATGAGTAAAAGTAAAATATTCTTTGCTTAAGTGCTAGACGTATGAGTACAACAGTATGAGTATAAGTAAAAGTAAAGTATTCTTTGCTATGAATGCAAGACGTTTATGAGAACAAGAGTATGAGTAAAATAATCATATGCTTGGCTTACCTGCAAGACGTTTATGAGTACAAGAGTATGAGTGTAAAAATAGAATGAACTTTGCTGTGAGTGCAAGACGTATATGAGTACAAGTGTATGAGCAACAGTAGAACATTCTTTGTTATGAGTGTAATATGTATGAGTACAAGAGTATGACTTAAAGTAGAACATTCTTTGTTATGAGTGCAAATTGTATGAGTAGAAGAGTATGAGTAAAGTAGAACATTCTTTGATATGAGTGCAAGAAATATAAGTACAATAGGTTGAGTAAAAGTAAAATATTCTTGGCTTCATTGCAAGAAGTATGAGTACAAGAGTATGATTGTAAGGATTGAGTGCAAGAATATGAGTGAACGAAGCTTATTCTTTGTTATGAAAGCAAGAAATATGAGTACAAGAGTATGAATACATGTAGACTAGTATTGGCTTGATTGCAATAAGTACAACACTCTAAGCCGGGGATCGAGTATGTAAAGTATCGATAACAGTTTTCTAGAAAGAATTATCGAGGACGTTTACAATCTCTAGGGTGAGTAACGTTGATAGAATACGAGTATCATTACAGACACATTCTGACAACAAAAGATACGACTATACTGCTCGACTCTGTCACATCTTATCATGTAATTATTAAATTCACATACTCTTGTACTGTAAAAATGAATTAAAAACACAATTATAAATCAAATACACAAATAGCATCTTATCTTCCATGATCTATTTTGATTTCCCGTAGATTTCGTCGTTCAGCAAACTAGTGCAGGATGTGCCGACCAGACTATCTTAGAATTCAGCACGACGAATGGCTGTATCAGCATATCTGAATACATAGACGTATTTCAACTTGATTTTTCAAGTGAAAGTTCAACCGGAGTAGTGTGCTTATGTGACCATGAAGATTTTTGTAACAACATAACCACCCTGCTTACGTGTACGAGAGAGTCGTAGATGATAAAATTAACCGTTTTATTATGAATTAGAAGATTAAATATATAGTTGGAATATTAGCTAAAAGACATTCAGCAATTATACCAAGCGTGCCGCTTTCCCTTTCTGTAATATTCACTCTGTGCAAGTTGTTTATTGCATTGTATTTTTTTATAATAATGCCCGCATTACTGATAGATAAATAGAGAGAGCCCTAATTTTATGTTTATATTCATTTGCTTCCCTGTAGCCTCTGGACAAACGTCTATATCGAGTTCAACATCAGGTGAGTTTGAAGACATTTTATATTAGACTTCATGTTAATGACATGGAGGTAACAACAAAGGCGAATGAATATATATATATAATTGAAATCGTAGTGAGTTGGTTAATCAAGAATAGTATAAAAAAGTAGGTAATTAGTATATATATATATATACATATTCTATTTCGCAATGGTATTACGGTGAGAGATAATGGTTCAATGGATGAGTGATGGGTTGCTTAAATTTTAATGTGAATTCAATACCCTACTCCACAAACTATATCAATTGTTATATTAAACAAACCTGTTGTTTTGTTTTTCTTGCATCCTATAGAAAATGCAGAATGCTACGAGTGTAACGGGGAATTAGCATGTACGTCACCTTCAGTTCCAGTAGTCACATGTTCAACTGGTCAAATATGTGTCGCTGTAAATATTTCAATCGGGAATGATCGTAAGTAAAAGCGTATTTATGTTTCTTCGTTAAGAACGTCATCATTCAATTGATTTGAGGTAATCTTTCTGAAAGCAAATTCTTACCCTGCTACAATAAGGTCGTGTGTTTATCGCTTCATAACTTAACAAAAACAACCCCAAAATATTATTCACAAAACCATCTGTAAAACAATGTAAGTGTGTGTGTGTGTGTGTGGGGGGGGGGGGGCTTCTCGTCCAGTTATGTCTTTGTCATGACATCCTCTTGTGTATGATCAAGGTATCAATATCCTAATAGAGTGACAACATTCCCATAATGTCGTCGAATGAAGTCACTATGATAACGCGTCGCAGTATGTTAAAGCATGAGATGATGTTCTTATCTTCTCCGTGAATCCAGAATTGTGTTGTATTCACTGGCGGATCCAGGGCCTTTGTTTGGCAGGGGCCAAAGTGGCGTTAGAGTGATATGGGGGAGGGGTCTAAGGGAACGGATTTCCCCCTTCCGTTTGGAAAATTTTCTATTGCTGAATGCCCTCAGATGCAATTTGGTGCGAGAAAAGTGTACAATCGTGATGTTAATTTACTTCTAAAAAAAATGTTTCCCAGGTGTAATTTTCTAAAATATTTATAAAACAAAGTTGGGATCATCTTTCTCAAGAAATCTTATTTTTTCATAGGTTATAAATTTCTTACAACCAACCCGTAACTGCAAAATGGTGATAAACTGTAAATCCTAACGCATACATTTAATTTTAAACCAGAAAACGAAAAGGTTTACACTAGTCTACCACTGCTATTCCTCTCGATTTTTTAAATTTCCAATCATCTGATTTAGCGGATGTTCGGAAACACTTTTTGGCTCACCTTTGGGGAGGGGGGGCATGGCCCCCGTTGGCCCCCTCCCCCTTGGATCCGCCAGTGGTTGTATTAACCTCTGATGGTAACATGCTGAACATGTATATGAAATGCGAAATCACTGAATATCATTTAAAATATTTGTATAATTGTTAAGTTTGCAGTGTGTGATATATTCAATACATATATCGTTACGCCTAACATGATATCACATAGAAGTCACATTGTAATTGTCGAACATTGTACTCATGACGAAGCCCAAAGGAGTATAAACATGATAAGAAGAGGATGCGAAGATGCTTTGGCTGGAAATAGAGCGTGTTTGACAGCAGAGGATTTCCTTGTCAGGCCAACGATCGTTCCCTTTGATGTTAGTTCGACAGAAGTAAATGGGAGGGCGTGCTTCTGTGATGGCAATCGATGCAATGAAAACATCAACCAAAACAATATCGGTAACTGATTACATAGCTTGGCATAATGTATCACCATAAAATGTTGACCTGGAACTATTCATTTTTTCACTGAGATATGGTTTGTGGGATATCGTTGTTTTCAGCTTACACGTTTTACCTTTAATATAACTCCTTTGTTGGAAAAAGGTATCATTGTATAAGGTTTATGAAGTCTTGTTGTCATATCGTCATATCATATATAAAAGTTGTTTTCTTTGTGAGACTGTCATCACCCCTCCCCCTCCCCTCCCCCTTGATAATTACGTTAATCATTCCCAGGTTCCCATATACATACATAAACTATTATAATAGCATCGCAGCAAAATGTAGGAATATGCCCTTCTTACCTATAGCAGTCACTGTCTGGTACATTTGATATCCATTTGTATGAGGACACGTATTGTCCGGTGATGCTACTGATTTATTCATTATATCTTTAAGCAATTTCACCAGCCAATAAATCATTTAAAAATTTATGATTATATTGTTTTACTTTTTAAGACCTATATTATTTAGCTATCATATGTGTAATGTCTTCTTCTTATGTGTACTTCTTCAGAAAATTAAAAATTACCAAAGAATACAGACAGAAGAATAAAAGTTTGTTAACAAAGCATTTTCGACATTACAGAAAACCTCGTTTTCCTTGTACAATCTGAGGGTCTTTCGGATAAGGTATCCTTGACGTGGAACATACTACCTACCGATGTAGAAATCGACGGTTTCTTAGTGCAAGTGAAGCTACTTGGGTTAAACGAGTGGATTACTGTTTCTTCATTGTTGTCAGCGGAGGAGAGAGAATTTATAATTGAAGGTGTCATCAGCGCTGACGTCAGAGAAATCAGAGTAATAGCTGTAGATCAGAGCAAAAATGCAGTGATGACGTCATTTACTGTCCCAGTTCGTAAGATTGCGTCAGGTAAGGAAGACACACGTATTTCATCGTAACCAAAATATCAGTGCTTGATCGAAAAAGGATTTTAGAATTAATGTTAAAACTTATGTTACATTCAGTTCACAGTGGCAATTTTAGTTTCCCTTATTAACTGTTAACCATGGTTCAGAATATTTATACTGAGGGATTTACCCTTTCCTTCATTTTTGACAAGGAATTGAAGAATAATAATAAAATATCAATTAAACCACCGTGAAGTATTCCTCTCCGAAAGTTACGACTATATATGGAATGACGACAGGGCTTACTATACCTGAACACCCATCTCCGAGCTTGCATACCCCTCCATCTTTCTGTGGACTATAGGACTTGGACTAGGGATGTTTTTTTTTGCCTAAGATGCACACATGCACACGAGATGGAAGGGGGAATCTAGCATGGGGAGGGAAACAGGGGAATATAAGTGTCTAACCAGTATACGTGTCTGTTAAATGAGAAATGTATTAGTGTGTATTTCAAGCAACTACTGGCATACAGGCAAATCATTTGTGAATTTATTCTGATGTTATTTTACTTGTGCTATTTTTTAGTATTTTACATTGCTCTGCTTTCAAGGGAGAACGATATAACTTGCTTTTTCTCATACTGTAGGCACGAGGTCACATCGAACATTCAATCGTGGTATGATTGGCATCATTGTTGTCATAATCGTTGTTATTTTGATCTTAATGGTGGTGTTATTAGTTGCATGGAAGATAAGAAGAAGCAGCCACACTAGATGTAAGGTAAGTTATAGTACTTCCATGCCGTAGGTTACAGAACTTCACTGCGATATGCTTATCGTAGTGTAGCGTCGTGAGGGAGACATTTAAAAATCAAATGAGAAGTGAATGTCCAAAAAAAAAGGTTCCACAGAGGATATTATAGTTTGAAAAATCAGAATAGGAATTGACGCAAGTACTACTCTGTCGTATGTAAATATTTTGTTATTTAGTTCATGCGATCAGTCAGATAATTGTAATGTCTTATTCTATTTGATATAGCACATAACATATTAATGTTAGTACTACACACCGGCTTTCCATAAATTGTTTGTTGTTGCATGGGTTAAAAACGTCCGTCAGTGATCGATTCATTAATGGTTTATCATATTTTGTACTACTTTATTTATTTCCGTTTTTATCCTAACCTTTAGGAAGCAGCTTTGCCCTATTGACCGATTCGTCAAATATTAGCGATGGACCGGCAGATCACTTCCGTTCATCACGATAGGTTCAGTTCATGTTATTGCCTGCAAATGTAATGCAAAGTGGAAGGGCGGAAAGGCCATAACTATAAAGCGGCTGTAGGAGTTTATTCTTATCAATTTGTTGAGGGTATTTGGTTTTCTATCTCCTGTCTTTCCATTTTTTTTAAACAAATCTGCTTTGACAAATTGTTTTCATGAGCAGACTATGAAATATATAAAAGTGCGTTCTAAGCATAAATTTTCTGTCTGATTATTCACAGTTGTGAATGTTGTTTTTGCAAGAGAGTATTCTAAAAAAAAAAGTCCCACAAAGGTTGTGAACAAGCTGACTTGTTGATGCAGTTTTGATATTCCCATAAATACGTTATTTCCTAGTTGACTAGTTTTGGCTATCATTTTATTTATCGAAAGCTATTAAAGTTAAACAAATCTCAAAAGTTTTGGAACAGTCCAATTTTGTTCTTTCTATGTGTTTATTATTAATATGATACAGAAATAAGACTAGGCCACGAAGTGTTGGAATTTGAAATCAAATTGTGAACATGAATGTAATCCACTATACTGGACAATATGCGCCTATACGGATGATCAAGAGCGATATAACATATAAGAAAAAAAGGTTGAAGGGAATTATCGTATATATTATATGGATTAATCTTAAGATTGATGACAATATCTATGCTAGGAACTGTTAATTATGCATGTATTGCCTGAGAATGTTCAAATTAACAAAATACTTGTTGGTTTCAAACAAGTTTAGATGTCAACTCGTTGTGGAGATGTTGCTTTAGTCACCTTCTGGTACTGGCGTGTAATTTATTGCATGTAACTGCCATCACAGTTCCCAATAGCCATTTGGAAAGTATACAAGGAAGCAGTTTCATTGGACTTCTACAACATTCTGCATGAATGCAACATCGCGTGAATGGCGTCGAACTTAAGAGACAATGCATTTAATACAGTATACTATTTCTCTCTGTGTTGAACATGTTGTGCACTTGTCGCTACATACAATATTGAATAAACCTATAGCAAAATATGAATTTCAAAAGTTCGAATTTTTTTCAGCAGTGACTTTGTCTGTGCTGAGGGAGAGAAGAAAATAGTGTCCCTGACTCGTGCTCCTAACCCAAAATGGTAGGCAAAGTAGAACCTGATTAGAATGCATGGAACATTTTCGTTAGATAAAAGAGCAAATGCCACTAATGCAACTCTCCATATAATCAAACATGCAGTATGTTCTTGCAACAAGTCCGAATTTATGAATTTACGAATAACATGCTACTATACGAATATTTCAGAGTGGGGAGGGAGGTGTTAGGATAATGTTAGGTAAGGGGACGGTTATAAAAAAAAAAACTCGTTACATAAACCCTATTTACTTTACCAATAGGCGGTTGTTAACTTCAATACCAAGTCATAAAGGCCTGGAGTTAAGATTATAGGAAGCAAAAAAGTATGGTATATCGATATATTTTGTCTACGTAAACATATTGTCATTCGCAAAACTATTAAACTGCTTAATTATCTTTCAAGTAAGAACATAACTTTAACTACAACATTTAATCTACGGTTCTACATTTTTAAAAATTAGTTCAGAAGTCTTAACTGTTAACTTTAATGTTCTAGTCTGTACAATCAATTTCGTTATTGTAGTTACTCCGTGTCGAGCGTTTACATATAAACAATAAGTAAAGAACATACGAGATGATAGTTACGCCTAATCTATTCCAGGGTTAAGTCACAAGTGGAGGTAATGTATTTACAGGGCAATATAATAAATATATATATATGGGGTCAGCGTTACTGACCTAGACTCTGCCGAACAGTCGTTCAGTCAGTAGAACTTACCAATCTACTACACTTATGCATACACAACGGGCGTGTATCCACGTCATATAGGGTAACTAACTAAACTCTCAACTCTTACCTTGAGTAAGTCACAGTATATAGGTGCTATAACAGCAAGTGTTCTTCAAAATCTTTACTTTTCTATATTCATCTTCTTGTTGATTTATCCTTGAAACCCGATTCATCTGGAATCCTTGATGAGCTTCAAGATTCTCTGTGTTTACAATTTCTTCCAAATGCAAGGGAGAAGTATTAGTTTTATTCTGTGAATAGTTGAGTTTAATATTATAAGAAAGTCATAAAAATAGTGACAATGTAAATGCGCTACACAAATTGCGGATATTGAAAGAGGATGCTGTGCCAAATCTTTTTTTTTGGGGGGGGGGGGGGAGAGAAGCTAGTATCTTGCACACATTAGCGTAAACTAGCATATAGCCACGAGCGAAATGACACATGGACCTTCAAGTTCTACGTCCACTGTGGAGTCCAGCTTATTTGTGGAGACACAGCTGTGAAAAAAAACGGAAAATTGGTGGAGCTTTAAAAAAACGGGAAATCCAAAGGTGAGAACTTTTATTTGCATTTTGCTGTGAGTCTTACGTTACCCGCAATGCTCGGAATAACTAAAAAACTTATGTATAATATTGGGCTAACGGTCTTGTAATACCCTAGTAATACTAGTACAGAGGCAGTATGTGGTCGATGAGTTACGTGTATAGGCTACAAACCACAATGTGCAAACTTACGCACGATAATATGAGAACGTTATTACCAAAAGGAAACCTAGTTGAGGCAAGTCATGCCATAGTGTTTTTCTTGCAACATAGACAGAATGGTCAACCTGTCGCCCTGTCAAATTGTGTGTATTGCATTTAGTAAGCCCTCTCTGGCTAGATGAGCATTTATTTCCAGATTAATAATAATCTGTATTCTGTCTGTATTCTGTGCGTGTTTTTGTCCCTTCTGTTACTTTTACTTGCCATTTAGCCTCTGAAGAAGATCCTGCTAGGATCGAAACGTCAGGCCAACTTACTTTTACACATTCTCCTACACAGGCTCTCTAGTGGATAAGCAGTTTGCTAACAGTTTTTTTTTATTTTCATAATAATAATAATATGCAACTTATATAGCGCAATATGCAAAGGCTTCAAAGCGCTTTACAACAACATAATATATAACAAGAGCATCAATGACGCAGTATCTCAATACTGGAAGTTTTTAATTTCGATTCCTAATTTCGTATCTTTGCTCTGTCTCTACAATTATCAATATCAATCATGGTACAACAAATAGAGAACTTGCATTTACGCTACTTTGCCACGAATAGTCTCTGCAGGTTACACTTCATCCTGCAAGTGTTGCCTTTAGCGCCCATTGCCTGTTTGTCGAGAGAACGGCGTTGCAAGGTTTAGTAATGTCAAACAATATTTAAGAACTTGTTTTTTATGTGGTATCCTTCATCTTGGGTCAGTCTCTGTTGGACTTTTTGGTCATATAGTTTATGATGTATCAGGTTCCTAGATATCAATCAGCTTATCTTCGTAATGAATTGAAAAGTATTTTTGGATACGTGAAATGTACATCTTATGTAGGAACTTCTTGTTACTTTTTCTTCACACTGGTGAATATGAATGTGCGATTTAGAACAAAAGAATATAACAGGAATGTGTTTTTTCAAGGTTTATCAAGTTTATTTAATCAAGGCAATGAATGGAATGGCGTGAAAAGTACTAAATTAAATTAAGAAGTCCAAAAAGTTACTATATCTCAAGTGCCCACATAGGAGAATCCAACCCGCAGATGCAGAAAGAGTCCTGAAAATGAAAGAAAACAAAAATAAATGTTAACAGAACGTTGGATAATAGGAGACAATATATAAAGTCACATAAAATTGACTTCACATTGCTTTTAAATGCA
>KN882809.1:111193-121627 GCA_000934455.1 Apostichopus parvimensis
TAACGGAAACCAGAACCTTAGCTTCTTGGTGTAAAGTAATGCTGTGGAGAGTGCAGCGATTACGGAATAATGAAAATAGAGGGCGCCGATACGAAGACGTATTAGTGAACTTAATTCAACATTGATATCCTTTTGACATTAGCTTTAAATATATTATTACTTTTTAATGGTCTATGAAATAAAATATAACTTTACATTATACATTTTTTTAAGACTTTGTATATTCCAAGTTTAACGTTTGATGTAATGATGTTTACCACATGTTACGAGCAGCTGAATGGTTTCGCCACTTGCATCCCTCATAGTGAGGGCCTACATTTTCTTTTTAAATATCAGACAGCTTGATTAAGGTACGACAAAGTTACAACCGAACGTAAAATGCAGCTTTGATTATTGCTTATCTCTCAAACAGCTTGTCACAAGTAACTTTGAATTTAAAGTGATATAGTCTTAGCTTTAATATGTTATCATGCTATGATATTGCATGCGATGAAGATGTTTCAACGATATTGGTTGGTTTACGTCTAAAACCCGCGATAAAATGGTCGTACATTAGATCATGAACCGGTCTTTAGGTTGAGTGGTGGAATGGTGATAATTCTAAAAGTTGTGTAAAGTGAATATAAGCATGGCTTGGTCAAAATGACGCAGGGTTGAAACCCGACGTAAAATGCGTCTATAATAATTGGTAATTCCCAAGCAAATGGTCAAAGTTTTTTGGTTCGTAATTATTGTTGTAATCAAGTTATGGTTTACGCTATTTACTACATTGTTATTTTCTATTCAATATCTTCTTCTTCCCCAATCTTCCCTTTCAACATCAATTTTCCTTTATGCTATAAAGACCCACCTATTTAATTTATGTATAAAAGATTATTATGTCTACTTTTAATAATACATAAATGTCCTTATTTACAGATATCTCAATTTCACACTGCATTCTTTACTCAATGTGATCTTTAGTTACAGATTACACTACAAATTAAGTTCTTATTGATCTTTGTTAATGTCATCGTTGAGGTTTACGTTTGCTTAATTAAGAAAGTATCGGCTTGTATGCTGATATATATGGACATTTTCATTTTGTAGCTGCCCAAGCGTGGTACAAAACAGTGCCGACTGAAAGATAGTTGAGACTAGTTCGGACGAATGGCTTTTGAATTATAGTTGATGTTGTAATCAACTAGACGTCACATCTGTTAGGGTGAAAAGATCCCACATAGGCTAATAAAATATGTAGCAAATGGGAAGACCACACGTTTAACCCACTATTAGTAATGACAAACATGTAGCTTGCTGATTAACACCCGCCCCACTCCCACCTTCCCTCCACTTCCTTCCCCTACTCCACCCAACCGATTACATCAACTAATCGAGACAAACTCCTTTGTACCAATAGTTCACGAATAGTAAATAAATGTGCACAAACATAGTATATCACTGCACTAATAAAGTGTGATTTAGGCAGAACTTAGGCATGATATGCCATAGAACTTTAGTCATGATATGTCATAGCACAAGAAAAGGAGAGTGCTAAAAATGTTTGTATAGCTATTATACTGTTCAAGATACCTTTAAAATATGCTAAATATTTGGAATACCCTTCTCACTGTTAATTGAAGATGACGTCACTCCTCAATGCATGCTTAATGTTATTGCTAAACCATTGTTATATCAGTTTCAATTACTCAACCCAAACATGATGTTGCAACTTCATATATTAACAACGGAACACCCTTGGAAGATATTCAACACCATTATTTGTCATTTTCATGTTGAGGACACATCTTCTTTTATTTGTTTATTGAGCTTTGCGTTTCATCTGAGGAACTGACCTAATGGTCTGTGCATTAGACTAAAACAGTTCAGTCACTTTCACCGGTGACCTTCAGCTGTTTAAAGGGTCATTTCTCACAAATTAAAATATGTATGTTTTGTTTATCAGATCCTCCTGCAAGCAGGAACTCGCAAATAAGCCTCATTGGCTTATCAAAGCCGCAAGCTGACCACTTAGCATTAAATTCCCTGCAATTGTATTTGCTTATTTTTTAGTTTGTAACGTTTAACATACTGTTGATCAACATGCATTTGTTTATGTTAATAATGGTTATATCTTAATTATGGCTATAAGAAAACTTGAAGAAAGATTAATACGAGATTGGTAATTGGTTTGCATTGGGAGGACACGGACTGTGTCAGCGAGACGACTATTTTTACACTGCATGTATATAATCGACCCCACACGGTACTACAATGCACAAGGTAAAGAAAGTGTGTGTGACTGTATTACCTATCCTAAGTCACAGCAGTTACTGCCCAGCTGTGTATTCCTTCTGTCACTACAAGTCTCTAAGAAACCATTAGTGTGTTTACAAGAATATATTGCAGCTGCATACACATTATCCAGTATATTTGTATTGTTTCCAATGTATATTTGTCTTTCCTCAAACTTACTTTATTTCAAATATGTTCTGTGTTTGAGTATTTATTCTCCTAAATTACCAATTTATAGTGTAGTACAAGTAAACTTGCAGTAAATTGAGAAAGAAATTTTTTTTTGCAAAATGTTAAATTGATCACTATATTTGCAAGTGAGCAAGTGAACAATTTTCTGCAAAATGTTTAATTGACAACTTATCACTGGCCAATTCAACATTTTTCTGCAAAATGTTTAAGAGTCGTGTATGCTCGGTAGATGATCCATGCGTATAATAAAGTACGGTAAATATATATGGAAAGCAAAAAGGGAAGAAGGCCAGAACGATAGTATACCGTACAAATTCTTCTGACCTGCAGAGTTCATTCACGTTTAGCCACCGCCAAAATGGGGCAACGAGGATAAGTTATAAAGACATTAAGCCTTCAGGTGTGAAATTTTACTGGTAATATAAAAGATATAAATATAATAGAAAATTGTTCAATTGCTCAGTTGGAATGAAGTGATCAATAGAACATTTTGCAGAAAATTGTTAAATTGACGAGTATGAAGTGGTCAATTGAACATTTTGCAGAAAATTGTTGAATTGCTTTGCTAAAGCAACTGAGCAATCCAACATTTTTTTTTATATTTGATGAGATATTATCTTTTTATCTAAACATTTGCTGAAATATTTCAATTTATGGGGCAAAGTTTTTCTTATGTTAAGCTTCCGTAATTTACTTACAAACTGGCTAACTGTTGTATTTCTAGCTGTTTGAAAGATGACGTTGTGGATTTAAAAAAAAAAAGTCTTCGTGGACCAACTCAAACAGCAGAAGTTGTCAAATACTCCAACACTTTATTGTAGACCGGAGATAAAGTGTACCCGTATACTCACAATAATATTGTCAAAAGAAACCCCCATGTGTCCTAGTTTACACACGGGAGTGAAAAACAGATTTCTGCTTCAACGGTTTTCGCTGTAATGGAAATTATAAGCTGCGCGATATTTAAGTCAGTGAGTGTGAAAGAACTGTTTGCCCACTCTAGATTTACTGAATAGGTTTACCCAGTTAAGAGGTGGAAGATCTTCCTTCGAGTTTTAGTGCCAACTTAAGTGTGATACCCGCTAAGTGCCGGCCACTTGCAGTAGTGATGTAAGATGCCATCTATCTGTACAATACTACCTTAGCCGGGTTTGAGGGACACGTTCCGAAGTCAACAGAAGAAAGTCCTCAACTTCGTACAGATTTCAATGCAGTATATTTTCTCGCAAGTTTCGTAACATCTTGAAAGCAATCTCTACTTTTGACAGAGGTGACGTTAAAACGATATTCGATACGTTAGAACTGAAAGTCTGTTAAAAAGGGTGCTGAATAAGCGTAGTACATTTTACGGTAAGTATATAGTAGTACAGTATAGGAGGTCATAGACTAAGTTCTAAATGGAACGTAGAATTCACGACCATGGCTGAACGACGGAGTTTTTAGTTTACTTTTCTTTACCTCTGACATCAATATTTGAAAGCAGAATGAAATTATTCTTCCTAGTGAGATGTCTATATAGGGTAATATTGCTTAAACAGCTCAATAGGCCAATATCTTGGAATTCCTTTGCATCTTTTTTTCTACTTAAATGTCACACTGAGAAAAACTATAACTACCAGTTGTGGGAAAGTGAAACTACTTCGCAACGCTGCAACTGGGCCGGTGTGGCCTCTCTGGTCCCGGGGGCGGGCGGTGACAAGTACCACCCATCTGAGGAGGACGGCCGCCACAGTACAGTTGTGAAAACAAATTCTCGATCCCCAGCAAAATAAGGATTCAAACGAACTCCTGAAAGTGCCATATAAGTAGCCTATGTCTAGCGGTGTCAAGTATAAAAACAATGCCCCCCCCCCCCGACCCAAACCACGGTTGTTCTTGAGTGAATTTGGACTCTTCTTTGTGGCTCACTTCCATTGCTGCACCGGGCTCTGTTGCTTTGAGTCCTCTGCAACACCTTATATTATAGGCAATACATGTATTTCACTAAAAATTGGTCTTTGTAACGCATTATAAAACATTCATTACAATATCTTTATTTTTCATTGTAAATACAGAAATGTAAAATTCTGCAGTTGAACACTTTAAAACATAAACTTCAAAAGTGTGTACTCTCATATGAACCGGATGAGTGTAAGATAAAATCTATGTAGCTTAGGGGTGCCATATTATGTCATTGGTTTCGAGAGTGTTACACTTTGAAGTTATTCTTTAAGGTATATTTGTCTTCCTTCTCATTTCAGTTCTATATCGGCTAAGAACCATCTACTAGGATTTCTACAATGACCGTTGTTACGCAATATAAACTTCATAAATTCCTAACCAATCTAGCAGAAAAGGAAGACTTGGATGTTTTTGTTGCCTCAAAGTGGAAACAGCGACTGACCATTATTTTAGGCATTGTTATTGGTACCGTCTCGTTTGGCTTGTATGGACTGATTATTGGTAAGTAAGCTGAATGTCGATTATACGCAATGGCTTTGTGTGCAGTTAAAAATGGACGAGGAATTCGGATGTTTGCGCGATGAATGGTTTGGTCACAGAGTCTGTTTGTAGGAATTGGGTACTATGTCTGGAGAGGTTCTTTGATAGAAACTTACTGAAATGAAAAGCCGTACAAAGTCAGAAGCAGTATTGTTATCCGTGGCTTAATTCAAAGCGAGAGACGTTTGTGATTTAAGTTTACGCCCGCTCCAATAACCGAGTAAGGCCCAGTCCATTATTTATAACAGAAAATAAAGTTGTGACTTGTAACGCATTTCTTTTACTCTACTAAGAGTAAAGTAGTGACAAAGGTGTTTGGTCGAAGGTGTTTGGTCGTGATGGAACGGTGCGGTACGCATCGTTACGTTGACACAACTTGGTGAACACTGAAACTCAATCCGAGTTGTAATCATTACAATCAGCGACAAAGACAAAACAACAACTGTCTTAACAAATCTTCCCTGAAGTTCTATTCGTAAACTACATATTTATAGTCTGATACTGTTGCGATGAGCACATATAATTCAAACTAAGAATGAATTTCATTATTTTATGTCGAAAAGTCTCAAAGAGTGATTCACATGATACAATATTATCGCAAATGTTTGGTCGTAATATACTATCCCGACATATTAAGTAGTCAAAAATATTTCTCTCTACTGAAGCTATAAAACTTTCTTTTTTTTGGGGGGGGGGGGTGCGTTGTGGTAAATATGTTGGAATATATTTTTCGCTTAAAGTGGAGCAGAGTGTTTAAACAGAGAACATATTTTACATCGTGTATTGTGAAACTCAAATCGAATCATATTTGATGTTTCGTTGTGCGGTGCGGCTATGTTTGAACAAAGATAAGGGTTATTCGTACTTATTATTCGTATTATTTAGATATATGTGTTAGCAGTCCTTCAAGTTAAAATCACAACTTTTTTTTGTGAACCTAATCTTACGTTATTGAACATATCAAATTCTAAGATATAATTAGAGAATAGAAATAAACGTAATCTTCTTCAACTAGCTAAAAAATAAAACGAACTTTTCACAATTATCCTTTAGATCGTCAAAGACCAATATCTATTAAAACTATAAATAATGTTGGTGATTACAGAAATGACAATAGTTTTTTTTAAAGGAACTAGTTAGTTTTGCCCATATAACAATATCACCTACAGTGTTGGGTTACTGGATATATAGAAAAATCGGATGATAACACATAGGACATTCAAAGTCACTCAGAAGGAAATCGTCAATGTGCTCTCATTTAGTGTTGGGATGTCACCTTTATTGTTAGTTTACTTGTTAATATTAGTCATTAGGTTTGGTTAAAATACCAGACATTAGGTTAGGTTACAATACCAGACATTGGATGAAATATGTTGAAATATCAGACATTGGGTTAGCCAATGCGGATTGAAAATAATTGATAACGAATGTTATAATGTTTATGTCACCTATATTGTTAGTTTACGTGTTAATGTTAGACATTATTGTAGGTTAAAATACCATGACATTAGGTCAGGTTAAAATACCAGAGAGTAGCTTAGGTTATAGTACCAGGTATTAGGTTAAGTTAAAATACCAGACATTGGGTTATGCTAAGCGGATTGAACATAATTGATAACGACTGTTATAATGTTCATGCCACCAATATTGTTAGTTTTCTCGTTAATATTAATCATTAGGGTAGGTTAAAATATCAGACATTAGGTTAAGTTAAAATAACAGACATTAGCTTAAGTTAAAATACCAGACACTACGTTAAGTTAAAATACCAGACATTGGGTTAGGTTAAAATACCAGACATTTGGTTAGGTTGATATATCAGACCTTAGGTTAAGTTAAAATACCAGACATTGGGTTAGGTTAATATATCAGACCTTAGGTTAAGTTAAAGTACCGGACATTGGGTTAGGTTAATATATCAGACCTAAGGTTAATTTAAAGTAGTCCAGGCATTGGGTTAGGTTAATATATCAGACCTTAGGTTAAGTTAAAGTACCAGACATTGGGTAAGGTTAAAATATCATACCTTAGGTTAGGCAAAGCGGCTTGAAAATAAAAGATAATGAATTCGAGGTTGTTGGATAACTGATTTATTTGTAGTGTGACATGGCGCTGATAATCCGCCTATGACAATGATGCAAAAAAAACCTAATGAAAGGTGGCCTTTTTCATAGAAATGCTTTTTTTTTGTAACGAAAAGTCTTAACACTTTTGTAAATGAAAACGAATCCTTGTTTATTTAAAAAAGAAACACTTGTCTTGAGAAACTGCAAAGTCTATCATCAGAAAGTGCTCTTTTATGAAACTTTAAAACAGTAATGGAAAAATAGCCTTTAAAAAGAACCATCCAAATAATGGGATTAGTTGAACAGAATGTACAGAGGGGCTTTTCCCATTGAATTTCGTGTTGTGTGTAAGAAGTTGACAGAATGGTTTGTGTGTTACACTACGTGGCTCAGACAATTTTATTGATGAGCCTCAGGTGTATTCAAGGGTCATTACTCCAAAAATAAAAATTGTGCCTAACGACGTCTTTAATTATTTGTTGGCCATATTATTTTTTGTTCTCATTAATCAGGATGTTTCGTTGGGTATACGACCGGTGCCAGGTTTCTGCAGCGCAAATACAAAGCCTTTCAACTGCTCCAGAAGATGGATGAATCAAGCAAAGAAGAACTTTATAACAAAGCAAAGTTGGTCTTGGGTAACACTGATCTGAAAACATTAGAGAATCTAGCATCCCAGGACGAGGAAGCCAAAGAGAAGATGCTAAATTACCTACAGAGATACCTCAGTGATTCTGTCGTAAACGAAACTAAAATCAAACGGAAAGAAATCAAAGATACAAGCACCGTTTGAAGCAGGTTACAGCGCCCTCATATAGCAGGAGTCTTGAGATCTCAGAGATAATTCATTATAATGTCCAAATGCAGATAGGGCTACGAACTCGTAGACATGCACTGTATGGGGAGAATGATATGGCCCATCTTATTGTTTGTGCAGGTTTTGTTTGTTTGTTTGTTTCTTGCATTGCTTATTGCAAATCTCGCATTAGGGTATATGTCAGGGTGTGGAATATGTTATTCACGGCAGAGGCATCAATAGTAAATTCTGGTGAAAGCTGTTCGGTCAGTAAATAATTTGTCTCAAAGAAACTTAATTATTTCATTTTACTGCTTGGCAATACCATCCCAAATCATACAATCTTATAATCAATGGCTCCCGTTCCGACATTGACTTAGTATCAACCAGGGATGTAGACGGGAGAGAAATGTGTTTGGAAGAAAGATAGCATAGCTCATAACCCTCTTCGAGTCCGTTTTATATTTGCGACTTGTCTTGGACACAGCCTTTAATAAGTCGCACCGGATTACATCGGATATCAATATGCTGTACTCAACCACAGTCGTCGTGAGCATTCCTTTGCTTTTAAAACTGACGCACTGAACAATTGCAGAAATGGAGGATTACAGAACTGAACAATAGTAAATCAAAACGAGATATGTTTATGGAAAGCAGCCCTGTACAACTTGATAGAGATCTCACACGGTCTTACAATCAAGTTTATACTACCACACTGTAATAAGTCATGTTGTGAACAACATCCGTGGGCTGGTGCGCGCAAGCACTGACTGAACCATGTTTGTGTGTCAGATGTACAACAAGTATCTTAAGGTTAATCGTCGTAAATGCAAATAAATATAATAATAATATTCCGGTTTGATTCTCCATCCAGTCTTCCCTGCAACTCTGTATATTGTAAGAAACACTCGTTCCCTGCCATCAAATCCACATTAACGTCTAAATTGTCCCTGAGTTCTCGGTTCATCCTACTGTTACGGTTCCTTACCTGTTCTACGAAAACATATTTAGTTTCGGCCGCCATCTTAGAAATACGTCCAAGCAGTTTCAAGAAACGAATAGCCATGTCAAGCTAATTGTAAACGAATAATATAGTCATGCTGTAAGAAGTATAAGAACAAATGAATCTATAGTTATACAATATCGTTGGATTATACCTGTGAAGGGTAGCAAGTCAATCCCATGTTCCCCTTTGACTTCAGTTAAATTTTGATGGAAATTGACCGGCCCAGTTTAACCGCGAAGCTTCCAAGAAAATTCAAAGCTTTTTCGTAATTTGAACTCTGATCTTCGTCTTTCGTATACATTCAACCACCGTTAACATGGTAACCAAATTTGTTGATTGTAATTGACATTTTCATTTAACTAGTTGACGCTTGAACATCGAATCGATTTTCCCCTTCGAGTTATATCACAAAGTCTCTTCTAATTTAATTTTGCAGTGCTTCTGCACTGAGCGGGACTACCCTCATTAAAGATGACAATAATAAAAAAAGTAAAAAAAGTTGACCTTTGACTTCTGACCTATGGCCTTTCATTCTGACTCGGAGGTTTTGCCATGTGGTACCTTCCTAACAATGAAGGACGATAAAATAGACAATACAGGGAAACGCAGATCGAATCCCCATGTTTTTTCTATTTCGCACAAATTTGGCAAAGTTTGAATTGATTAGTGACTCTTACGTCTTTCATTAATTTATGCACATTGACATGTAGAGTCTGATGTTCTACTTTCGTTTGGGGTTTCGGACATATTGTCAGTGTGGTGTGCCCGTCATGGCCAAAATGCTGTTTTTTTTTTTGGTCATTTAACTTAACGTCTCTGTCCTTTGAGCCTATGACATCATAAGTTTTACGGAGGGCACTGCATCCTATACCAATGCACACTCCCATACCCAGACACATATACATTCACACACACACACTTTAGATGTTGACCCTCACCTGAAAAATGGTAAGACAACCCCATGTAATTGTGTCTCCCTGTGGTACCCTCCCCCACCCACTCCACTACGTCAGACCAACCCTCCAAGTTTCAGTACAGTGCCTCGATCAAATGGGTGTAAGGTGGGAGGCTCCTTTAGTACCAATTTTGCAAAAATGGAATATCTCATCCTTAGTAAATTACAGTTATGAGTGCAATATATATCACGGGCAAAAGATCATGTTTTGGCATTTCGTTAGCCGATTTTGCCGATCAGTACTCTCATAACATGTACGGCCTAACTAATCAGATTTAGCCAGTGATACATTCGTAAACCTGGTCACCTAAAAGTACAGCATTTTTCAACACAATCAAAACAGTCATACGAAGCAAAGACAATTCACCACGGAGGTGGAGCCTCATTGAAGGTAACAGCCACTATAGCAGACACTAACCGCAGCCACTAAGAGAAAAAAGACAGTAAGACATTGACCCACAATACTGTCACTGCGGTCGTGTGTGTATTACAGTTGACACTGCGGTCGTTTGTGTGTTTTTAATTAGTACATAAATAAGAAAGGTATTTATTTTCTTCAAATCGATTAAATTGAGTTATATCGACCTAGATGAGAGGTCCGGTTAGCACCACATTAGAGTAGAAAGGTTCCTTGTTTACATGGTATATCTTTACTATTGGTAAC
>KN882810.1:28953-41368 GCA_000934455.1 Apostichopus parvimensis
TTTTTTTATAAGTCGTATCATTAATAAATATTAATCAATCGATCAATAAATCAATCCCTCAATGGTTTTGTTTTCTCTCTTTTTACAGACTTCAAAGTAATGGACATCAGGCCTCAAATTCAAGATTAAGTGCTTCGTCGCCCGATGATTTTGATCGAGATTCGCCAACTCCCGAGGGCACCACAAAACTACCCGTCCCCGACGACGCCTTCACTATAAGGAGAGACAGCCCACCAATCAGCCCGAGGTCCATAGAAGCTGTGACGTCACCGTCACCGCCCCTTCCTCCTCCGCCCCCACTTGTCTCCAGCCATCAATCTCGTTAACGTTGAAGAATTTATATTATTAGTCGTTGAACAATCTTTTTATGATGATGTTTGTTATTTACTTTGTGCTTTTCTTGTGCGTCTGACGTCACAAAAAACGTCACACCCATAGCAACCCACCCCATATGATAACTGAGTATACCAAGGAGATGACTGAATCTTTTAAGCTCCATAATGATTGGTTTACAGAAGTATACTGCTGGTCTTAATAGTCCCATTAATTCGTTTTAAATAACGTATATAACACAAAATATCTGCTTCTAAACTATAAACAGAGTCACTTTGTTTCTCCGGGAGTTTTCCTTTTTTAAGTTGAAATACTAGTCTTATCAAAGAAGAAATAAAATGGTGGGTTACACCTGACTATGGTTGATGAATATGCATAAACTTTGAATATTCAATTATGAATATTATTAAAAAATAATTTCATTGATTTGTGTAGCAGCTCTCATCAGTTTCAGCATCCAGAGCAACGTTCGGTTTCTAGTTTCATAAAAAGAAAATATTTTGCAACAACAAAGAAATAGATGCATTTAGAAGTAGGTAGAAAAATTTCTGTTATAAAAATTTCGAAAGAAAAAAAAAACATAACAATCGACGAAGATAGCACGAGCATGTCATTCTTGCCTTTTTATTGAATTATTTTGTATTATTTTTGTACAGCAAAAGAATTATGTTTTTTTTCGTTCTTGTTTTTGCCAAATTACTTAACTTGTTATTGCTTAGAGGGCAGCAAACACGGTTTTGATATGAGTTCACATTATGTATAGTTGACATCGATCCAATCCCGTAATAGGCGGATTTTGTTTTCATGTATTTATCATTTTCTAGGCAATTAAAGAATCATAACATCCAAGCGGACATTTCCCCCTATAAAATGGAAGTTTTGATGATTATATTGAGAAATATTCAGTGTCTGTATTGTAGAAGAAGTAAATTATTCTTTATTGATGATTTCCTTTATGTACCTCTAATAGGGTCAAAATATAAATCGACAATAATTGGGTACAGGCATTGACAGGTATAAGTCTTTGGGTGTGAGTTACTTCTCTCATACCTTTTTTCAAACAAAGAGTTTATGGAAATGCGTTAATATGTCATTGATTTTTTTGTTAATATCTACTTTTGTTATTATAAAACATTATCAATATTGGCCATACTGAAAATTGGAAAAAATCCAAATGTTTTTTTTTTGCGCAGGTTCTGAATCTCACAGCCGTAGAAATGGGATACATATAACAAACAATTATCAATTCTCTGTGATTAAAAACTGATTTGAATTTGACTGTAAATACTGATCAAAGATTTGAATCTATGGCGTATATTTTGGGGCGATAGAGATAGTATTTTAGGATGAGCTGGTAAAATGGTTTCTGTAAGTCTAACCTGAATTTATGGTATAGAGATTTAAAAATTGCTGAATCTTAATCTTAATCTTAATCTGGTGTTGCAATTCAGCAAGTAATATTTAGCCTGTTAAAAACTTGTGGCGTTATTTAGGCAGGTGGGGAAATCGTTAAGAAGTTTGAAACAAATATTGATAGAGTTTATTATCATGATTTTATGAAACTTCGCTTAATCGAATTACAATTCGAACAACAAAAAATCATTGGTTATTATACTTGTCTCTTAAAGCAGTATTTTCGGTAGAAGAAATTGTTTGTTTCCATGTTATAAATTCCATGGCAACGCATATCTACTTTTACTTTATAATGTTCAACTTTAAATTCAAATATGGTATAGAAGTGCGTTTAATATTTACATCAGTGTCCATCTGGAATTGCTTATGGTTGGATGTAACTAAACTAAAATGTCTGGGCTACAGTTTTGTCAGGATGGAAGGAAAGTTCTTTATGACACGTTGATAAAGCTGTATGGATGGTTTAAAGTAGCCAGACACCGGGTGTGTTATTTTGATCATATGCAATCTTATACTGTGAAAAGTTTATTTGATATATAATTTTTGGGGGAAATGATGTCTTGAAACTGTTGCGTGAAAACAGTAGAACTCTGTTTCTAGTATTATATACTAGTATTAGAATTTCTTATTCAGGCATGTCATGTAAGAAAAGTGGTATTAATTGTATGATCAATAATAACATTTAATGTCCAATTTAAAGTTGGTTCTTGTACCGTATTACAATAAAGCAATTGAGATCCAAAAATTCTTTGTAGGGCTAACATTTATGAAAAATTGAAAAAAAAGTTCAATGAAACACAATCTTGTCTTAAATTTGATCATAATTCAAGCAATGTTAACCTGACCATTCTTCATGCCTTTCTGAAGTTATGTTCTTCTGTCTGAATATTAACAATAATAGTTATTATTATTATTTGTTATTATTGTTGTTATTATTAAAGTTACGATACACATTAAGATTGACGAATTTAGTTACGCAATGCATGCTATCTTGTAAGAGAATATTTGCTTGTCAGTAATTACTTATTTATTTATTTTCCATAAAATATTATTGCAGCTCAATTTTGTTTCACCACGTGACAATGAAAAAGGTTAAAAAATTAACAAAAATAGAAAATGGTGAAGAGGAATGCGATGACATAGGCTAACCTTTGTAGCCCTAATTATTGTATATATAGGCCTATATATATTTCAGTGTGTACAGAATGATCTCTACATGTGATCTACAGTGTTGTGTAAGGGGCATGATTCTTAATACATGCTGTTAGTTAATCTGAACACATCTTTATTGATTACCGTCTAACACCCTCCTGTATATAAAGCATTGATTGCTGGCGCTCAATTTGTCAGAGAGAGAGAGAGGCTCAATCAATGAAGTTTCGCTCAATGAGAGTATAAACTATACTACTTTATTTTGTTTTGTCGGCGTCTTTTAATTTTGTTTCGTTGTTTGTGGTTTGTTTACTTACGACAATGATGCCCTTCTCTCCTCATTATTCTCCGAGGTAATTTAAAGAGAGGTGACAAAAAAAGGAAAAAAAGAAGTATACCCTGGAAGACATCGATCCGATCGGATGACACCCCTCCCTCTCCTTCAGTCGCTACCATCAAACGAGGCAGAGAGTACTTGTCTAAACCATAGGGTACTTCGACCGCTCCGTAATACTCTTGTTTTCTATTATTTTCGGAGGACTCTTCAAGTTCTTGTGTGTCCTTTGAAAAAAAGAAACCTTTCTCTTATTGGTCGATGCTACGGTTAACGCGTAGCGTAACGATTAAATGAGAGGGGGGGGGGGTGTGGCAATAATTAGATGGGTCCATAAACGAGTAACGCACTGAAGTCCCCCCCCCCCTATTCCTCCCCATTTTCACTTTTGAACGCAATATGCATTTGTGCATCTCTCTAGGCTCGGCCCCTCTGAGGCTCCGGGACCCGGGCACTAACCCCTCTCAACCCCATGACATTATACCTCTGCAGAACAAAAAGTAAACCGTCTTTACTTAATTTCCTTTTAAAACTGAACGTTATGGTTAGAGAATGTAAAAAAGGAAAAACCCTATCAAATTCCGCAGTTTCTTTTCAGAGATAATAATACATTCCTGCCATGTTATTGGAAGACTATAACCTGATAACAAATAAATGAATCGAAAAGAAGTTTTAAATAGAAAGACGAATGCAACAACTCTTGTATAAACTGATGTTTTAATGGAATGCTTATATGAAATGATGTCTTGTATAGAATAATACACTCATAAACACGTGATTCGTCGCAAAAGTAATCCAATTGCTGTTGTTAGTTAGACGACGCACTTTGAGTGTAACGAGTTAATCGCTCAAGTTTGTGATGAATCGCCCGGTTGCCATAGAAACTACATCTTGTAGACGTGTGCCATCCTTTACCAACACAAAGAGCTAAGATACCATTCCTTCTGTAGTCATGTGTATTCTGGAATCTATATGTACAGAAAATTGTTAGTTCATTGTTTGATTGCTCACCCCACCCGCCCACCCCACCCCTGCCATCTCCCCTCCCCTTTGTTTAAAAGACGAAACCTTAATAGGAGACGTTAGAGTCATTGATATACAAATCAGTTGTAATTTCCCCCAACAGTACTGAAAAGTTAAAAATGGTCACTCGTGGTGTAGCAGTTAACAAGCAACAAGGAAATATTTCCCCTAGCAATTATTCTGGACTGACAAGTTTCTAATGCTACTACCGCTCTGTACGATACTGTCATGCCACGCTTCTAAAAAACTCGTACTGACAGTATATGAAGGGTTCCACGAAACAGCATGAGGATATTCATACTGTCAGTATACAAGAGCCTTAGGCGTGACATGAAAGTTACTTTTTTTAGAGTAAACTCAACCAAGATAGCTGCTGAGCACGAATCAAATAAGTTGATCCTCTCTTAATCACAGCCGCCCCCCCCTGCCCACCTACCCCCGCCCCTTTACGTAGAGATTGTAAACGCGTGATCATTACGGTTTGCTGTCGGATGAGCTATGCCACGAGTAACTTCAAAAGGGAATACCTTTTAAGAAAATAAACCCACGATAGAGCCCTGGCCACGAAAGCCAAACGACTTAACTGATCCACTATCAACCCCAGTCCCCTTACATTGAGACTGTTACCGTGTGATTAATGACGATGTCACGTCATTAATGTGTATCAGATCAAAGTACGGTTAAAAAGAGTTGTACAAAACTGGAGTGGAGCTTTTATACTCAATAAGAGAAATACTTAATAATTACATTCAAATATATCTATATCTTCATATAATATTGAACACCTCAACGTCTCCTGAATTAATCTGTAGGGTTAGAGCTGCCAGGATAAAAAAATAAATAAAACATAAACAAAAATTTAGATCATTCATAAATTATGGGCTAATATATATACTGTTGACCTTTCAAGTTATTCTCACCAAAGTGTAGGTTATATAATTATATGGTAGGACTGGAGACTCGAGAGGGAGGGAGAGAAATATCATAATGTATACATAAAATGTGGCACATTTGTACAATCTATGCTGGGCCAATTGCACTCTGGCGGGACTAAATGCATGAAACATGATATGTGATGGAGAATTGTAGGATATTTTATTTCTGCATATGCAGCAGTTTTTTTACCATCATAGTATTCGATAAACTATTGGTGGCTTTGGCCAACTTCTCTGTGTGAAGGAGATCGTAACATCTTCAATTTCACAACAGCGTCATTTGACGTTGTTACAATACGCTTCGTTAGTAATGTGTATAAATTGTATCTATATAGCAATGTGATTCTCTAAACGTTGCTTGGCTAACGTTCTTGTAACGTCATTTCGTCAATAACGTGGTTATTTGCAAAAAAAGAAGCTAAGTACTTTCCTACAACTCTCTATAGAAATATTTGATGTTTCGACATTCATTTAATTAATTCGACACAAATTATTAACAATGTACCGATTTCAACTGGTGAAATTTAAATAAACAGGCTACCCATCCAGTTAACCATGAACAGGGGGCTAAGAAGCTGATTATGCCAAAGCATCACACATTCTCTTCGAAGTTAAGTTAAGAAGAAAAAGAGCCCTGTATCCTTTCCAAATAATAGGTAAAACATTGAGTAAAAGATCTTATCATATGAAATTATCATTTCGAAAATGGTATAAACTATACATAGGCCTATGACGTGAAAAGGAACAGGTTTACTTCATATAGTGAATTTTCAGTGAGTGTTATTATATACTAATGTAAACAGAGTTACATGAAGATACGGAAGCGTTAGTGTGCCGTCAAAATGTTATTAACTGAATATTTCAATTTGTCTGATAAATCTAGTCACTGCCTGTTTAAAGCTGAAAGCTTTCATTTGGTTTGTGTTATTTATATCAAATATAAATGACAGTGATAGTAAATAAACAATCGTTATTAGTCAAGTATAAATAGAAAATGTAAATCTATATATAAAGAGATACTCCCACCCAATATATACGTGGAGTGAGGAACAAGAGAATATAACCAAGGGGAAGACAAAGGAACCGGGCTACTCCTGACCTGACACCCCATCTACTCCGATGGAAACTTAGACCACCTTCCCTCCCCTCCCCCACCAGCTGTAGCTTCGTTCAATGCACATTACTTTGTTTAATAACTTGGTATATATAACATTTTGTTTGGGGCGGAAGCCAAGAAAGAAGTGTTAAGACTCTTTATGGAGAATATTTTATAACCTGATAACGTTTATTTGTTAGGTCATTTAATTAATATGTTCCATTGTTCTTTGTAAATTAAATTTGATAACTGTCACCAGTACAACAAAAAGAAACGATAACAGAAAAAGTAAATATGAGAAAGAAATTGTTAAAAGGTTTGTAAATGGTATTGAAAGTTTCAAGTTTGTTTTCAAGGTTTTACAATCATTTTCAAGGTTAAAGCAAAACAACAACAGACATTGCTGTACTCCACGTACGATATTCAGTTTATTGCGCAATGCACTCACCAAATCAAATGAAAACTAAATTGCAATATTTTATTACTGTGATGCTATAAGATTAGGACCAATCAGCTTCGTTTGACATGTTCTGTTTCGTATATACTGTTCTTAAATCTCAAGACTTCTTTATCGCTATAACATGAAGTACATGAAACAACATGTAAAGAAAAAAAAACAGCAACAACAACAGTGTAACGCTAGAAAGTTGAAGAAAATTCATATTTTCATACCATAATGGGTTCCTGCATTGTTCGATACTTTGCTAACCTACCACACTAAGGCCGTATAGTTTCTGTAGGGCCCGGATCTCTTGATCGGAAAGCCTAAGCTATTAGGCTATGCACTTATACTTCGACTCGAATGTGCAATGACATTAGGGTTTATAACTGCTGTCTACGGCAGATGACTAACAGCGACCGCGGGGAGTTTTCAAGTAAATTGGTGATACGAGCGTTAATTCAATGATTATAGCTCTTTTCCAGAGAATTATCGACATAGATCTCTCATGTTCAAGGGAAGCTTCATTTCACCCGGACGCACCACCCGCCGTTGGTGAGGTACAGCATCGACAGTAAATCCGGGCAGCTATCACAACACGCGCTACTCGCAAAGGAGGTTGCTGTCAAAATACGCGGGAAATCGAGCGATTGGCGGGAAAAGAAAAAAGCAAAGAAAGAAAGAAAATAAGAAAGACGAAGCGTAACTGTATGGTCGTCTGCTGAGTCAGGTAATGGCAATGTATATAATGTGTGTGAGGAATCGCACTTCACGTGCGTTAATGAACACAAAACGATCGTGTACGAACACCGTCGATCCATGTTATCATTTGTGACGAAGTAGGGTGATAATCGACTTCAAGTAAATAATGCAACGCCTCACTTCCCCTATATATATATATGCATCGCGGAATCCTAACACCAGTATTTAGTAGAGGAAAAACCATTTCTTTCGCATGAATTAGGCCCATATAGGGTTGGGTGTTGATCCGATAACCTGATAAGGCTGTTATGATTATGAAGAGACGAGTATATGGAAGCAAAATAATAATAAGTAAAAAAAAATGAGTATGTTTTTGTGCTGTAGTGCATAAAATCCAGCCGGAATCTTTTGACATTTCACATGACATGCATATCGACACATTAAGAAGAAATGCCATTAATACAAAGAAATATCAGCAATATACGTTATATTACTGTAAATATTATTGCACTTTTACATTCACGAATAAAAGTTGTTTTATTGGAGTCTGGTTTTGATATGGTCACAACATATAACAGATAACCATGATTTTAAAATTAGTAATTTGATTTAAAAAATATGTTTTTTTTTTCTCGGGAATATTGAGTTTTCATTGTAAGGTATTTCGTTAACTGATTCTGATTAAATTTCAGTCACAAATGTCGGTAACTATGAGCTTGTTTGTCTATTAAAATATTAAGATTATTAAGAATTTAACATGTATTTGTTGGGAGCCATTATTCTAAAAATGTTTTATCAGCTTTGAATGTATGCAAACAGAAGTTTGTCCAGAGAAATATGTAGGTTTGGTCAAAATGCTGGAAATTATGCCGATCATCCAGAACTTCAAGATGGATGGAATCAAAGTGTTCTTAGCTTTTTGCGGAAATGTTTCGTGACAGTTATCTCTATTACATAGAATAAAAATGATGGTGATTTGCTTTGATTGTCTTTTATTTTAGGGAGGTAAAGGAAGAGTGAATTTGTGTCTCGTCAACCAGGGCCATACTTAGCGTCTTTAGGATATTTGTGGGTGCGTCTAATCAGAGCGAAAGGACAACCAACGAGCTCAATGTAAATGAACAGGAAGGAGCTTCTTATTTATACAAGACAAGTACAATATTGTAGGAACAAGTAATTATACAAAACATCATGATATACAATGACCAGAAATGAGTAAGATTGAGAACAGATCAATGTGAGATAAATCCCGACGCCAAGTTGAGGAGCCGTCAAATTGAGTTACGTAACTGCTAAAGGTCAGCTGATATTCATGAACTTTGGAGAGTCTCATGTAAAGCTTTGTGATTAGGGATATCCTTTGTTTTAAGACAGGGAGAGAGAGAGAGAGAGAGAGAGTTGATAAAATATCCGTTTCCAGTTAATGAAAATGTCGACAAATCAACAGATCAAAGTCAAACGGATGTCTCAGTTACGTATAATGTGAATGACGTTATGACACCCTTACTCTTCGGTAGGTTTCATAAAATTCGGTGTATATTGTTGTCACATACATGCAGGGTGGGCTGTAACGACCATGGTACTTCCTCTATAGTAAAAATTAGTATTAAATTATCGGTGCCTGCCGGAAATTAATTTGGATATTAAAGTTACGTAATGCACAAAGGACACCGTAGAGTGAACTTTTTGATGGTCAAGTTGGAACACGCTATAGTTGATCTGAGTAATACGTTAAAGCAGCTTACTGAGTTTTGTTTATTATCCTTAAACCTACCCTGTGTTTCTCAAAAGAAGTGTCAAATGAATAAATCCTAAAACAATCTTATATAGCTGTTTCCACTAAGTGAAGGTTAATGGTCGATTGATTTATTAAGGAATTTTATTGGGTTCTCAAGTAGGTCTATTTTGTCGCCTGCAGACATTTTTGCCTCATTAAAATGCTTACTTCATTATTTGAAATAAAACATTACAATAGTAAAATAAAATATAATAGACTAATGTACCTTGTTATGGGACTAAAGAGTTGTATATCAAGAATGCAAAATATAAGTTCAAACAGCTGTTTTCAAACAGATACCGATAAGTTAGTAACTACTTATTCAACGTAAACTGTCTCTATAAGAATTCAACGGGGTCACTTCATAAAGTTTGTGCAAATGACCATTTCTGTGTTTATATTATAATTGTGTACTTTATATTATCATCCGCGTGCACTAAGATATCACCATCGTGTACTTTGATATTACATTCGAGTACTTTTATATTATCATCGTGTACTTTCATATTACCATCGTGTAGTTTATATTATCATCGTGTACTTTATATTATCATCCTATACTTTTATATCATCATCTTATACTGTTATTTTATCATCATGTACTTCATATTATCATCGTATACTTTTATATCATCATCGTGTGCTTTAATATTATCACCGTGTACTTTTATATTATCATCCTATAATGTTATATTATCATCGTGTACTTTATATTATCATCGTGTAGTTTGATAGTATCATTCTTTTATATTATCATCGTGTACTTTAGTATTATCATCATGTACTTTAACACTATGGCATGTACGTTGATGTTACCATCGTGTAAACCTTTATATTATCATCCTGTTCTTTGATATTATCATCTTATACTGTTATATTATCATCCTATACTTTTATATCATCATCCTATAATGTTATATTATCATCGTGTACTTTAGTATTATCATCGTTTACTTCAATATTATGGCATGTACGTTGATGTTACCATCGTGTAAACCTTTATATTATCATCCTATTCTTTGATATTATCATCGTGTACTGATATATCAGTAATATATCATTGTGTACTTTTATATTATCACCGTGCACTTTTATATTATGTTAAATTGCGTTGGATTACATATAACAAACGTACAAAAAGTGAACAAAGTATGTTGCCTGTCCGAACAAGAAAGGAAATCTATATAACCCGCTAAAATAATCATATACACAATCGTATCACTAGTGTGTATCGTTACAAATTACAACAGTTTCCTGTCACGTGACTCTGTCAATCAACATTCTTTACATGAATGCGGTTTAGTTACAATGCGGGCTTCTTTCAATTAGCTATGTAAAAAAAAAAATCCAGTCTTCCTTTCATGAATGGGGACGCAAAGTTACACTTGTTCAACTCGCCGTGTCATAAGACTAGGAAGAAAAAAAGGCAGAAATCAAGACTTGAAGTGGCAGCTATCACTTACCCTTGAGAGGAACCACTAAAATGCCCCATTCTACTCATCACCTCATTCAGCCATTGTTTATTAAACATAACGTCATCAACAAGTCAGACACCCAGGCGTTTCCTTCTCTCGAGTCAATTCGTCTGGAGACAAATTGCCCCATCTTACCTATTGAACACGTCTGGCCGAAGCACTAACAAGATATGTTAACTTTCCCTCAATCTAAAGACACTCGACAGTCAAGTGTCTATCTTAGAACCAGACTCAAATCGAGAAACGCTCCCAACATAACTCAATAAAGTTACTCCATAGATATACAGGTTTCTTTGATATAACTTGTTTACAGACCTCTCAAGCCAGCGATTTAACCCGAGTTAGAAGGTCCACTTCAGTATCTGAGTATCGATAGCGGCTTACTAACTAATTTCAAATGCGATGTTGACTTTTCTTGAGCCGGTTAAACTGGACGCTTGAAGTTGTAACAGAATAAAGTCGAGTCAGTGGACATATATATACTTGGCTTGCGTTTCCGGCGGGCTGGGTCCTTATCAAATAGCTATAGGCTAAGAAAGTATCGTCTAAAACTATGGTAATTGGTTGGAATGCTCCAGTAAGGCTTAATCGACAATGACAGTGGCTCCTCAGTCCTAGGCCACTAAATCTCAATATCCATCCATATATATATAATATATATCCAAAATCCATTGTTTTTGGAAATTTTAGAAAAGAATGAGAAACATTAATACCAGTCTCCTGTTGGTTGATGATATATCAACACTAAAAGTCTGCCTAAACAACATCCTTTTACATCACGGCGCAACAACCATTTCTCACGTTTGTTATGGAGGTGGGGATATATTTTATTCTATTCTGGTCGGTGGAAGCCCCTAGAAATATATGTGGTTGCGCCTGTGTTGTTGTACATTAGACAATTTAATGTATCAGCGAGGTAAAGTTACTTTGCGATTGACAGTAAAATGCTTACTGAAATTCTAAACACGGATGACCATAAATTGACTTGCTGGCATATTTAGCCGCAAAAATTGATGATCCTTAAACATTTGCGGACGCAAGATCAAAATATTTCCCAATAATATGCTATTTCTGACCGACGTTGATCCCTAGATCAATAATTCAACTTTTAGGGGAGAAGTAAGATTCCTTACATTTTCAAGACTTGCATGTTTTCGGAGTGTAAAAGTATCAAGGGCACAACCAACATTTTTGTTGCTGGAGGGAAGAGGGAGGGGTACTAAGATGTTATTTCGTGGAAAGGAGGGTCCTAATGGAATTGGTGTTCACTTTGGTCCACTTGTAGACCCTGTGTCCCATTTTGTAAATTGGAGGCAGCTAATGCTTTTATTTTCAACTTTTGAACAATATTGAAGAATTTTTTGGCCGGTTACGTTGCACTGCATATACATGTTATATATGTAAAATACGTACAATATCAAATGCAAATTAAAATGCACCATTTTGTTGAATTATCACAATAATGAGCAATATACATAAAAATGTATTTCAGCAGTATTCTTGTTAATATCATAAACGGTGATATATACTTTCTAATAACGGAACATTATAATTTACCAATTTTACATCTCCATGATAATGTAACGAAGTGAACCTAACGACAAAATAAAACAAACAAACAAGAACGAACAGAAACCTTGACAAGAAAAATCCTTCTAACACTTAATTGGTTTTAAAAAGGTTTCTCTAGAAAATCCCATGCCTTGCGAATGTCAAAATGTCGAGATCATTAAAAT
>KN882810.1:95290-108142 GCA_000934455.1 Apostichopus parvimensis
TTCCATACCGAGACACTTGCCTGTGATTCCATACTGAGACACTTTGACCTTAGATTCCATACAGAGACACTTACCTCTGATTCCATAACGAGACAATTACCTCTGATTCCATACAGGGACAATTACCTCCTATTCCATACAGAGACACTTGCCTCTGATTCCATACCGAGACACTTGCCTGTGATTCCATACGGAGACACTTACCTCTGATTCCATACGGAGACACTTACCTCTGATTCCATACCGAGGGCCTCGTTTTTCTCTTTCATGTAGTTGACAAAGTTACCGATGACCTTAAAGAGATCAGGACTCAGATAGAGGAAGAACTGATGAAAGCCGTATTTCACTGCCAGGGAAGCGAAGATGGTGTTGTTGACGAGAGCTGACCTTAAATCGGTCAGGGCTCCAGGAGAGAGGTTTCGGTAGTGATCGTATAAATGTTTGGTAATGAGGTAGTCCAAAAGTGCATCTCCCAGAAATTCTAGCCTGATGAGGAGGAGAAAAGAGTGAACCATATTCATACCTTGAGTAGTTTTGAAGGTTTTTTTTTATTTTAAGAGACATATTTTGAGAGTGACTTTTAAAGAGAGTCTGACAGCCAATTGCAACCAAACTTAACAAATGAACCAGAGATGTACCAGAGATCTTACAATTTATTTTTCAAGATTTGTTTGTTCGCTTTTTTTGGCTGCTATGTTCCATTTGTTAGCTATTTTTGGTTTTTCGATGTGATATTGTGTGGCCACATATAATGCAAGTGTTGTGAAACTTAGAGGAGAAACAGCAAGAAATTGTGTACGTTAACACCATGACTTACAGTACTACTCCATGACAGAAGCTTAAAGGCACTTTCTGTGAAGTTACATAAGTATCATGATCTATTGCTTGGATAATACATTGTCTATCAGACAAGAGGCTAACCGTTTAAGGACAATGTCATCTCTGGTGCACTGTAATTAGCTTTCACACCAATAGCCCTCAACCAGATATTCTAGGGGCAGATATTCTGACTGCCGGCTCTGAAATTGTCTGTTTCAAAATATTGTTCAGTTTTCTCTTACTCTAGCTATAGTTATTTGTAGATCATAGACTTTTGCAAAAATAAATCTGTATCATAACTCTGTGAAATAGACAATGTTGCGATTGTGAAATAAAATAGATATTCAAACAGACGGTAGAAAGATTCTACTTCAATATCTCTTTCAGTTGTACCTGACTCTCGATACAGTTGTTGAAAGCTCACTTATTTCAAATGCCAAAAATAAATCTTTAATTATTCTACAACATCGATCCAAAGTGACTGGTCAGTGACAGATATAATTCAAAAAGATTCCTCTTATATATAATATTTTTGTTGATTTGTCCTTAAAATATGTTATAATTTAATGCTCATATAAATGACTCTAACTTCATCAAAACACAAATTTACAAAAAAGTACATTGTGAATAAATGATTTGTACATAATGAAGAAGAACAAACACACTTTCTACTCTGATGTCATAATGATGTCATCCACTGTGCTCTTGACTCATACTTTCATAAAATTCCTATCATTGTGATGCGACATGCTATCAGGATGTGTAGTCCATCTACTCATGCAGAAGTTTTACAACACTTTCTTGAAACAGTCAACTTCGACCTTTGACAATATCTCTGTTAACATCAGCTCCCAGAACACAGCAGGGGGGGAGGGAACCATGCTAAAGCCGTAAAGAAATAAGCCAAATATGGCAGAAGAACTCACCGCTGATAACAATCGGTGACTTGGTTGAGGTGATATGATGCGTGACAGAGGGCCTGTAGGAGGTAGGCTTTATCGTTAAACGTGTAACCGATGATAGCTTCAAATTCCTGGTGTCCAAATTTATCCAAGAGTCGTTGCAGTTGGAGCTCCGCTGCAGGCACTGTAGTAAACAGAGGCGATGACGGCTGAGGCAGATGACCGTATTTCTCCGTCGTGTCGTCATTCTTTTCGCCCTCTTCCGTCGATGGGGACAGCTTTGGAAGTACTGTGAGTCCTATCCAACACAGGAAGAGGAGGGCACTGCGAAATCCACACGACACCAGGCAGCAGCCAATCAGAGCCTCCACACAGTCTGCCACACTCTTATCTGAAAGACTCTGCTGCGTGTGGATCTCGTACGGCAGCTCGGGCAAGAAATCGCTGTGGTTGGCCTTGGGGCCACCGACGAATGTCAATCCTGGTACGTCTTCTGGGTCGCCGACAGCAAACGACCACTGCAGCTGGTTCTTGCTTTCCACGATGGGTTCGTTTGTGGGCCAGTCGTCATCCGATAGGTCGCTGTCAAAGTCCACCATGTCTGGATTGAATGAATCTACGACCATGGGTGAAGTACGAGATGGAGAAGGAGGGAGCCGAGATGAATAATCTTCTTCGGTCGGTTCCCAAGTCCCGATGGCAAAGTCTGGCGTGTCGTCACCATCTACATCATCATCATCATCATAGTCATAGTCCTCATCATCATCAGAGACAAACTCATCCACCTGTTCTGGCGGCACACAGTACGTGTTACTCTGATTTTCTCGGATCGCATAGCCGGGAGGTAGCCAGTTGATGGCCGGGTCAAAGAGACACACCTGCATCCAGTGAGCCAGTCCCTTCTGTTTACCGAGCCGGTAGAGGTTGAAGTTGCTCACCTGTTTGCTTCGGAGGAACGAGAGTTTCCCCTCGTGCAGCGAATGGTAGTGACAGTAGAGGAAGACGGTGACCGCCTGCTTGAGGAACGAATCGCCGAGCATCTCCAAACGTTCTAGATTGAAGCCGTCGCTGGCGTTGGACATGGTGAGAGCCTGTAGCAACATGCTTGGACTCGGTCCGTGCATCGCTGTCAGTTTGTTAACATCGTTAAACGTATTAAATTTATTGTCCGTGCTCGCCGATGAAGACGGGGTCGCCGGGGTACCTTGTAGATTTCCGATCTCTTGATTGCACATATTCTTAATTGCACTTATTTTCTGATTGCTCTCTAGCGCTGCCAAACCTTGCCAGCCGAAGCTCAGGGGCTCGTAGGGGTAAGACGCGGGTACTTGCACACTCCCGATAGCTGCCTCTTGGGCTAATAGGACTCTCAATTCCTCGGCCACAAGCAAAGAGTTTAAACGGTATAAAATACTTGGTAAACATATGGCTTTCCTCCACATCGACGCTGGGATCGGGTAGACATAGCACAATTCAGGAACCAGGTACTGCTTCTTCTGGGCGTTACTCTTCTTGGCCTGTTTGCTCCCGATAGGCAGCGCTTTGCCCTTGTGATTCAAATATCTGGGAGTCAAAAGGTTTAATCGCGACGACATACAGTCCACATCCAGTAACGGTTGCCTGAAGTTTGAAATTTCAATCTCGTAACGTTCAAAGAAATAATCCACATACTTCTCATACCTATCTGACGGGAAGGGGCTCGTGACGAGGGTTTCTTTGAGGATGTCGGCCACAAAGTACCGCTGCGGTTGGTCGATGTTGCGGTAGATGGGTGTGACCACGGCGTCCTCGTACAGCTCGGAGTCAAAGATAAATTCTTGTTTGGTATAATTTGGCAGGGAAGGAGGATGGTCCAGTGCCCGGGCACAATCACTCACTTTCTTCAAGAATGGCCAATCAATGATGACAGGGGAACCTTCTGATTTGTCATCTGTGAAAAAACAACACGGAAAAAAATGTTGTCGAGGTAACAGCATCTTTGTAATACTTTTAGAGAATGGACTAACTTTGTTAAATTGTAGACGATTGTAAACTACTGTTATTAGTTCAGGTTATATTTCTATCATATTTTCCCTTCTTGAACCAGAAAGTCAGAAGGCTGAGTGATTCCTTGGTTTATAAGTTTACATATGGAATCACCTGATTGATAGAGCAACTGAGAAAACTGTGTCCGAAAGTCACCAGAACATCAGAAAACAGTTCTAGATAACTTGATCATTGCAAAGTTCTGAAAGTTGATAACAGATAACAGTCATTAGTGGAAGTGTTAAACCCTCCCAGCCACTTAAAAGAGGAAAGGTCATATCCTGTGACAGTTAGTGACACAGCAAAGCCCACTCATCAAATAAATGGTTTGAGTATGAGAGCTTTAAAAGGTTTCCAGACTTTGACCTATGTTGACTGTAAATGACCTTCGATCAGCATTATGTTTGGGCAAATATTGGGACAATATCCATCACTAAATGTACTACAAATGCACTACTGAGGGCAACAGTAATGGGTTAAGGTCAAGTGTTCAGTGTCAAAATAAATACCTGAGGCCTTTAATATTGAGAATGGATACAAATGATATCTTTAACAGCAGCTTAAACGTGTACCAATTGAGTATGGTGAGAGCATGGATGTATACCAAGATAGTGAGAACAATGAAATATTACCCTGACATGGTGCAAAATTTCAAGAATTACTAGTTAGGTTCTCAAAAAAACAAGTCATTCTCACTTTCATAACAATATCAATTAAGATCTGACCAATTATGTGCTTTTCTGTACACCATTTCCTTGCACAAACTGTCATGCTGCAACCAAAAGCTTATTACTGACCACATCTATAACTAAGAAGAAAGGTTTTCAGGGATTGAATTCTGTAAGCCTTAAACAACCATTGACTTGAAGCAAATTAGAAGTCTCTCTTGAAAACAAAATTATCCAGCTGAAGTGCTGCTTTTAAGGTTTTATACTTTCCCCATTGCTGACCTCAACTTACCTTTGACCTTCACAAAGAATTACTGGGCTCTTATACTCATTATAGGAATGTCTTATCCCGATATGACATTTGATGAAACTGCCTATCTTATGATGTCATGCTTAAAATTGCCAGAGTGTAACCTCTGCCGAACCCAAATGACCTGTAAATGACACCAAAAACAATAGGTTCTTGCACTCATTATAGAGAAGTCATAGCCTACCTACTTGCTATTGTAGTTTTCTATCTGGAAATATCATATTGTTATAGTGTTCAAGTTTTGACATCTGGAGACCTTCAACTCTGACCTACATCAAATTGTGTACAAACATACAATATACAAGGCTACCATACCATACATATATATGAGCTCCTTTCATGTTCTGGTTCTGGAGATATAGCACTTTCGATGTATTCACACTTTGCCCTTTGCTGACCCCAACTGACCTTTGACCTTCACCACAGAGAATAGGGTTCCCTGAACTAATAACAGGAAATCCAAATGCCAGATATAAACACTGCACTGGCTAACTTTCTTGAGATATTGTGTCTACAAGATTTTCACTTTGCATCAAACAAAACTACTTTTAGCTTACCTTTGTTTAGAGGTAAGATAATGTATGTCGATTTGTCCGTCTGTGGGTCATACAGGATGTTAGGTTTCTGAAGACGCAAGACGTCGGAGAAAATGCACTGGTGGAAGGCCTTAGCCTGATCTATTTGACAGGAGGTTAAGGTTATATCTGAAGTCACCAGGTTTACCGAGACGGCAAGTTCACCATCTCGGGTGTATACTGGAAATGATGGCACCTTTGAAAATAGACAAAATAGAGACACTGAATAACGGTTGTTACTGGTTACCAGTGATGCATGTAACCTAGTCTGGTTACTGTGACTAATGGCTGCTGAGATGAATGGTACTTGCTACTACATGAAACAACTGGTTCTTCTAAGTTATTGCTGTAGGGCTGTCAATGGTTCTTGGCTCACTACGCAATTGCTACCAGAAACTACTGCGCTTGGTTACTCTGTCGCTACTGGTTACCGTTCGTATTGGTTAGAGTGACTATATGTTACCAATCTGACTAATGACTCTTACTACAAGAAGTGTTGGTTACTATGACAACTGATTATTACCACTAAATGTGACTATTGGTATGCTACTATTCTTGTTGCAAGGACTATTCGTTACCGATATATTCATTACAAATTTTGAATTCTGTGCTTGGCAGTACAAAACAAAACCTTATTTGCACTTTTACTAGGAATGTCATAGATACCCTCATGTTAGTTCTTAGAGCAGCTTATTGCATTTGGTAAACAAATTTTACCAACAACAAATGAAATTAAATGGAGCAACTGATAACAGATTCCAATCGGTCCTGAACACTTGGTGGTCCATAAATTTTTGCCATATAAGTATTAATCATGTCCCCTGGAAATTGGAAAATGTCACCCAGTTTTAACGTTTACTTCTATATTTGTTCAAATGAATGAAATTCAATGACGTGATTGTACTGTTGAATAATACCATAAAACCATTTATGAAAATAAACTAAAACAGTGCTTTAAGAAAAGGCAAGCAAAAATAAATTACCACAAAATACCTTTGGAATAGATTTTGAGGTCAAGATACCAAAACACCTTGGTGTTTCCCTGGGGTCGTGTAGTTTCCTTTCTCTGACGTTCAGGACCGCTGGTAGAGGTACGGATAGGGCCATGGAGATGACGTAGAGGTAACACGGAGTGTTCGGTAATGGTAACGTGTCCACTAAACATTCGGCTATCTGTTCAAAACAAAAGAAGAGTTTGCTAGACCAGACTCTCAGTTTCATATGAAATTGCACAAAATGATAAAACTGATCGATTATTTCAATGAAAAATGTTGTGACGTTGTTTAGTGCATGAACTTCAACTAAAAAACTGACTGGGAAATTGAAAAGAAACAGGAAAAAGAGCAAACAGTTCTTTGCTCTTTTTCCCGGATATTAAATCCACACGTTTTGTTTCGACTGTAGGTGCTGTCCTCCTAGACACAATGTTGACAATGTAAACAAATGATCAACCGAGTCAGCCAGCGAGGTAGATATTCTTATGTTGGTAAACAGTCACAAACTATTTGCCAGAAAAAACTGAACGGTTAGTGGCCTACACACTTCACATCCATTAGGTATTAAACTCAAATATACAATATTAGTTCATCGTTGCAATACCTTCTTCTCTCAATCTCAATTTGGAAGATCCTATTTTAGATAGGAAGGCCAGTGACGATGTGACATACTCCTGGATGCAAAATCCCCCATTTCCTTTACGTTTCGAACCGATACACCCTCTCAGGTTGCTGGGGTTTAGTTGTTTTTATGGTGCCGCCCCCTCTTTACCCATTCGACCAATTAGAACTGATCTAAAGAGATCAAATCCTGACTTACTGCTTTTTCATAATACTGCCTCCTCTGTATAGTACCCGGCCTTCCATCGTTATCCACATCATCTTCTTCCAGCTTGCCCTGGATGTCACTCGCCTCTAAAATAGTCTCTTTGCCAACTGGGAGAAGATGGTCATTCAGTTCTCCTACGCAGAGAGAGAGAGAGAGAAAAGACAAAAAAAACAGATGCAAAATTCACGCAAGCCCAACGCGGAAGAATTCCCGAAACAGTGTTCACCGTTTTCATCTTACTATGAATACAAATTAAGATACTAAGGTTGGGCATGGAGTACTAAACCTATCCCAATCGAAAGTTGGCTATTTGCAAAGTTTATCCATTCGTCAGACTTCTTCGCTTGTGCTCAGAGATATTTACTTTTTAGTAACACTAACTGACATCTCCCAGGAAGAAAAGTCATTAAAAACGTTTGCTTCATTTTTGGGACTCCATGCAGAAAGTGAGGTTTTGCTATGAATGTAACAATTGTCAAGATAATGAGGAGCAAGAAAGTTAGTACAGACGCAGTGCTATCCTTTAGTGTGATTCAAAACATAATCACATAAGTGAAGTTACAGAGCTTCAAAGTACACGCAAGAATGGAAACTGGGATTTTACTTATCATGTGGGTAATCTACCAAGCATATATAAACTCTTTTTGAAGATTAAGTTCTCAAGATAAAGTACATTTGATATTTTGACATTTGGAACTCTGCTGACCCAAAGGGCAAAAAGAAGCTGTGTGATGTAACCTATCTTGGGATATCATGTTTACAAGGTTTGTGTTTATAAGGCTTTAGAGAGTGTCACCTTTGATGACCCAAGTGACCTTTGACCTCCACCAAAAACAATAAGGTTCCTGTACTAATTATGGGGAGCCACATGCCCAAATATGAGAACTGCACAGGTGTAGAGATATGGGGTTTACAAGGATTTCAAGTGCTGACCCCTGGTGACCATACATGAACTCTGACCTACATCAAATTTTGTAAACTCTTTACACTATGTAAGGCAATGCTACCATCCTTGTATGAGCTCCTTTAATGTTCAGGTTCTGGAGATTTTGCAAGATTTGCGATTTTCACATTTTGCTCTCTGCTGACCCCAAATGACCTTTGACCTGCACCCAAAACAATAGGGTTCTTGTACTAACTATGGAGAAGCCACATGTCAAATATGAGAACTGCAGAGGTGACCTATCTTGAAATATTGTGTTTACAAGCTAGGGTGTCACATACACACACACCCAAACTTGACTGCATAGGGTCACTTGCCTGCCTATGGCATGTAGGCAAAAAGAGATAAAACTCAAAACGCTTTCTTACCAACTTGGTATAGACGTTCACAAGTTCCCAATGCAGCAGACATCTTTGCCATCTTCTTAGTGGGCATCTCACATCCCTGCAAAAACAATAAGATTTGTTATCTCTAGAAAACAAGATGGGACTGGTAGCAAACTTAGTCCAGTGTAGTACTGTTACATTTCCTTGCTTTCAATTTTTTTCTGTGGAACGAATATCTGCTTTGGATAAATAATTTTCATGTTGTACAAGGAAACAAATTTGCTTTTAGTATCTAGGCTGTAATGATGTCATTAACTCTGCTATTACCAGATATATTCATATCCTCACTCCCCCAAAAATTTTGTAAGTTGACATCTTCCCTCTAAGACATGCTATCTGATTTATCTCCTTGATACTGAAATTTCACCTGCAGTTTTGGATACAGCTTCGTTGTGCTAACAGACTATCCAACCAGAACTTTTACTAGTTCAGTTTTCTATTTTTTTTCTGCAACTATATTTATACATTCCAAAACAGATGATAATAATCCCCTTTGTTTATCAAACAATATAATATTTCTTTCCCTGACATAAAAAGAAAGAAAACAGAGGTTTTAAGATGAAGCTGAAGCTACTCACCATAATGGGATCTCGGAGGGGGGAATTGATCGGTAAATGGAGGGTACAAAGGTACCTCGCTTCTTTGCAGTTGTCCTCGTTTACACAAGTGATTTGCCATGTGGGTGTCAGATGTGTAAAGCTGTCACTGGGAAGCTTGGCACAGTATCTACAATCATAAAATAAAAAAATAATAATAAAAAAAAAAAAATTAATACAGCAGATCAGTTAAAGGTATGGTCCAACTCTCCAAGTTTAAATGTACATTTACAGGTAGACAAATGTACAAAAGTAGAAAGATAATTAGTATTTAATGCTTCAAATTCAGAGAACAACTAATGTTGATTTTAACCCATAATTAAATAGAACAATGAATCCTGCATGATCAAAGAAATATAGATAATGAGAAGCGGACAAGAGTAATTCAGTTTGTTAGTTTCTCCAGATTACTGCATATAACAATATTTTTTCCTGTTTTATCTGCCAGTATAAATCTAAGGAAAACTTTTAACTCCTGCACAATGCCCATATATAAACATATTTAGAACTGTTTCGAGAATCTCTAACAGAGCTCAAGAAGAGAATGACCTTCCTTGGATAAATGTTAGCACCAAGTGATCGACGCATCCTTACTTTGAAAAAAAAGGGAGAGGACTAAAGCATTTGTAAACCAGCATTTGAACGATATCCCTGAACATGTATGTACTTTTGATGTCAACTATTGGTTTGATATTAACATTTTTTTCTACACACATACTTCTTTATAAATATATATATATACGTTAGATATCCATTGGCATCTTTAGTCACCTGTTCACAAGAGTTATGGCTCCAGACATTGTCACCTTGGGTGAACCTTCCTCCTTCCTTGGCATCAGAGGTGGTAACATTCGATCGACTTCTTTTGCATCTACTTGGTCGCCGACGTCGGCTTCTCGAAAATGGCACTTGTTTTGAAGAATCTGTGCGAAGAGTTACAAGTTACTACGAAACTCAGTTTTGTTTCTGTATAGAACTGAGAGGTTTGCTACCAAATTTCACATGGTATTTTAGATGTGAGTCTTTTGGAAGAGAATTTTTTTTTTTCCAAGAATGCTGTCTATTTCAGATATTTTACCTGCAGGAACTAGAAACAGCCATGAGTCTGGTGGTACATGTATGCAGAATATTACAATACTCAAGATGTACACCATTCCAATAACCTTGTACTGATGTTACTCGTAGACCTGTATCATCGGTGAGCATGCCTTCTATAAACAAGAAACCAATCCCTCTCCAAATTTGCTCATCTCCTAAAATGCCTGCATGGGTAAATATCACAAAGTACATCACTGACGTCTTGTAGAGCTGGAAAAAGAAATCACATACTCTCATCCTACTATTTATAGTTGTTAATCCCGTTATTTTGCTGTTACTATTCGCATTTGACACTTCGTCTTCTGAAATGAACTATGCTTGCTAAAACAAATATACTGTAGTTCTGGGTTAGTGCAAGTCTGCGGTGAAGTTTGTGACATTCAAAAAAGCCGCATTCCTTGGAACCAAACTTTTCATATTCAAAGAAAAACACTGCTCACTCTTTCAAATCCTATAGATTTTTCCAGGACTGTATGCAATACTTCTCAACTTTTCATGACTTTCCAGGCCTGGAATCTGAACAAGGACCTATGTTATGAGTTTGAATACCAAGAACTTGCTATTCAAATGCTATGATATTATTAACATTAATAAAAATTGTTGCTGATATCCATTGCAGCATAACTTCTCTGACCATCAAATACACTGCCCTAAAATATCTATCTTTAAAATCCTATTTTTTTTTATTAAGCTGAACACGAAGGCTCACTTGAGTCCTACCACACTATCATAGGATAGATACCAAGCCTAACCTACTTTGCATATAAGAATCCTTACAGCCATTGTTATTGCCATTAATACCTGCTGAATTTACTGGTTATTTGCAAAGTTACCAAGTTCCTACATAAACAACCAGAATGCAAAAATGCATTGTGCTTTCGATGATGTAACATGGGCAGTTGCCTTCATGAACCTGACGTAATGTATAGTGAGGGTGTACATGTTTACAAGGGTTTCACGATTTGACCTCTGATGACCCCCATTGGACCTCCACCAAAAACAATAGGCTACTTTAACTCAATGTGGTACTTCTACACACACACTTAATTAGAGGTTGGCCCAAGCGAAACTTGCTAAATTATTTGAAACTGACCTTATCAATTTCTCTGAAGTCACGTAAGTCTTGTGTGAAATGATCCTTCTTGGCTCTGTCCACGAGCATGATGAAGTACGAGCTATGAGCTCTAGCCCGGGCCTTGGACTGAATGTAAGAACGATACTGCATCGGAGGATCAAACCTTACTACCAGATTACATCGTGGCACATCCACACCTGCGTAAGGACACATAATTAATTGCAATTGAGGGCATCTTTTACCTGTGTGAAGTTACACCATTATACTCATCCAACACTTACTTATAACTTTCTTTACATGACTTCTTGCTTGTGACTACAAAATTAACAACATTGCCGATTACTTCTTCTTCTTCAAAATAATTGTGTCAAATAAAATAAAATATTGTCCCAGCACTTTCCAAGGTTTATGACACTGCTGTTTTCATTTCAACACTAGTTGAAGATTTAATCTGTAGATCTTTTTTAGCGTGACATGAAACTTACTTTTCTGATCTACAAATTAACAAAAAATTGCCACCAACCTTCCTCCAAGATATTCGTTGCAAAGAGAAGTTGCGTCTCGTGTCTTCTGAACCGTCTCAACATCTGCTCCTGTCGTTTGGCCTGGGCCTGTGTCTGCATCATACCTAGTCCCGTAGTTTCAAGGCCCATGATAGAGCAACTCGATATGAAACCCAGGTTTGGATTACTCTTCTGAAACTTTCGTAGAAGAGTGTCCAGCACAAAGGCCGTGAACCTTCCATCGGCAAAAACTATCCCACAGAGTGACGAATCCTTTCCACCCGCCCTCCTCTCTTCTTCTTCATCTTCATCTGGACTTTCCTCATCCTCTTCTTCCTCCCACACATTTATATCAGCTGCATGGTTTCCGGTTCTGGGTGTCCTTACTCCATCTCCTCTTTGGTCGTTATTGCACATGCTTTGATGATCCATCTGCGGTTTAAACGATTGTAAAACGTTGATCAATTTCCTAAATTTTGGGGCCACTAACCTGAGGGACCATATACTCTCGCCTTCTCTCAGATGCAACCCGCACTCCAGGGAACATTTCTTACGGACGTATCTCAGCTGCGAACAGGTGTAAGTAAACAATAATTTATTGAAAGGTGAAGTTGCGTGTTTCTCAAATTTTTCAATTTCACTTAGTAGTAGCTGCACCATTAGTTTTAACCCTAAAGGTCCTATGCCATTTAAGGCCCTGATGGACTCTTGAATAGCCTGTCTAGGTAGTAAGGTTGGGTCCTCATCCTCCTCAGCCGAAGTGTCGGACCGGTATCTTTCAAGGTTGCACAAGGTTTCATTCAAGACATTCATCAACTCATTACAACACAAAGTCAGGTGTTCATATGGTTCACACTCGATGACAATCTCTTTCGGTTTTGTCCCGTAGCGGCTGACACTCTGTACGTTGATCGCCGTTTCTATATTGCTTTTGAGGGTACATTCCAGATCGTTGAGAATTTTTTCCAGAGCGATTGGAAGGAACTTCCCAACAAGCAGAGAGGATGTGAGCCCCAGAATGTGAGGGTGTTCGTCCGGGGAGCATTCGTCGAATAAACTCATAATGTCATGGTACGGGTGCTCCTCACGTGCGTGATGGCATTCGTCAAAGATGACAGCGTTAATGGC